>PISX010005408.1:0-108233 GCA_004024625.1 Mellivora capensis | reverse complement strand
TAGCTTTTTAACATTACACTGAAAGTTAGTTTAAAACTAAAAGAGATATTAAATTTTTCCAATAGTTTATATCCACTTCTGTGTACCAAGATCCTGACATTCTCAAGGGTCTCACCATTTTCTCAACTAGTTCAATGGTAAAGATATTATGTATTTCTCCATCTACTACAATGGTTAATGATGATTTTCATAAGCAGAACAGAGGATATAAAAGGTAATTTCTGTAAGATGTCAAGCTCAATTTGCTTAGAAATTTCTTTAATTAGTTGAAATTTCTCAAAGAGTAAAAAATGTTTCTTTTAAAAAATTTTTAAGAGGAGGGATATTTTAAAATGATATAGTTTTGTAATCAGAGAGGTAGAAGCCTAAGATAATTTGGAAAGTATTTCTCAAAGGTATAAAATGCTAAATTGTTCACTTTCTTAAGTAAGGCCCCTAATTTTTAAACCATTTCCTGTCAAAAAGAAAGCTTTAGATTTGTAGGTGCTTTTATGTTACTATAACGTCTATGGAGGAAAAAAAGAGAAGGGAGTTAAAGAAAGTATGTTTCCTTAAAGTATATTCTTTGATATCAAGATAAATACAGCTTCCAAATATAACATCAAAGTCTAACTCAACATTAAAAATTCTTTAGTGAATTTTAAAAATTTATACCTGTACTACATAAAACACAGACTGAACTGAGTTACAGGCTTTAAGAAAAGTAATGAAACACAAGTCAAAATGTAAGTTCATTTCATATTTTATCAATGTGTAATGAGTTATAATACCAAGGCAACTTCTCTGTAAATCTCTCTAATTTGCTTTTTTCTCTAATCTTGTTAAGGACAATCAAAAAAGTTCTTAAAAATATGAGATTTTTTTTTTTAATGCCTCCATTCTGACATGGGAGCCAAAAAAAAAAAAAAAAAAAGATTTTTTTCCTGTGTGTTTGCATTAGAAAATTACCATAACCTTTCAGAATACAATTTGAGAAATTTTAAAGAAAATGAAGACAGAGTAACAGATATAAATTAAGGCAGACACAGAAACATCAGTAACAGGTATCCATACTGGTTTATTGTGTACTGTTCTCCTCAATAAAAATAATCATGAACTTTCTAGTCATTTAGTATTCTTTAAAATGTAATCAGATCACAGAATCTTAATTTGAAATGTGCCTTGAAGATAATCCAGTAATCCCTTCTGCTGTAGACATATCTCTCACAACAGATAGGGCAGGGAATAATCTAGACTTTGATTACTTCCACTTAGGGAAAGATCATCACTTTATGAAGCATCCCATTCTATGTTTACATGAATCCAAGTATTAAGTGTATTTTCCTTATACAGTAAAGGCTTGAGTTGGCCTTCTTGTCATTTAGGCCCTTGGCCATTTTTTTCCACCGAATTTCAGATGACAGAATAATTTTACTCTTTTTCTAAGTTACAACTCTTCAAAAGTTTAAAGACAATTACTGTATCCCTTATTGGTGGTGTCTTTCCTAGGCTATAAAATTCCTCAGGTGTTCCTCATATGATGCTGTTCTCTGACCAGTCACCAGTCTAGTTTCATTATACCGAAATTGGACCCAGAAACAAGCATAGTATTAATAAATGCAATCTGTAGAAGACCAGCAAACCCTCTTATTCTGGACATTGTTTATTTGTTCAGGAGGGCCAAGTGTGAAACAGTGTTTGAAGTACCACAACAAGGTACTCCTATCAAGAAATTCTTTATCTGGGGTTCTTAGAACTTTGTTGTACCAGGCGTGATGTCCAGGAAATCTGTGATCGTTATGTATTTAATGTGAATATGAATATGTATATGTTTTAGGGCAGAAAGCCTATAAACTTCCTCTAGATTATTTTGAGTTCACAACTCTTGTGCAGTTAAGATATGCTGACTCTTTAATACACATTACTATTTAACCAGTGCTCCCCATTGTGCCTTTGTGCACTGACTACATGAAACAAAGTATAAGAATTTGACCATGATGTTTGGTTATCATAGCACTGGCTCCAGACACATGGAACCCTCGATTCTGTCATCTAAAAAGTTATCAATTCCTGCCACTTTTATCTAATTTAAAGCATACCTTACTTACGTCTTCACCCACGTAATCAGTAAAACATTTGACCTAATGCAGCTAAGAATAAAATTCTCTAAAACACTACCACAGACACCCAGGTTGATGTTGGTGTATTAATCAAAGCTATTTGGTAAGATTATTCTTACCAAGTCAGCATTGAAAAATCTTAATTATCCCACATCTTTTCATGTTCTTATCAATTGCAAAAGCTTTGCAAATGCCTTGCTGAGATAAGAGATACGCTGTCTGTAGAACTTTTCTGATTCAATCATCTAATAAACCTGCGGCTTTGATTTGTTTTAAATGAGCACATCTGAGTCTGTTTGTGCAATCTTTCCTTACCTAAGTGGTTGGAACCATCTGTTTATTAACTAGTGATTCAGATATGGTTTGCCTTCATAGTCTGAATTTAAAACTTTTTTTTTTTTTTTTTTTTTTTTTTTTTTTTTTAACATTCACACACTTAAAGCTTTCTGGCCCCCTTCCTGCTTTCTGTAATACTTCAGGAATTCTGGTTAGGGTTCCAAGAGCACACTACAAATCTTTGGGATATAATTCATCTGAAGTCATTCAAAGGACTAAATGACTCAGTATATCTCTTCATCTATCTGTTTCTGTGCCTTATTCCTATGTCTCCTCTAACCTTCCCACTGTAAAGATGATCTTCCCCAAGACGGAGGCAGCATAAAGAGGAAATACTTTCCATCTCTACTTGCGTTTCACACAGCCTCAACTCATTCTGCTCTGTAGCCTTTGTGCAAATGTTACTTTCAAGTTTGTGCCAGGCTTCATGACTTGACCTTGAATTTATACACTGTTTTCTTGTACACATCCTTGAAATACCCATAAGTCATGTAAAATGCCTGTGAAGTCCCAGTCCAGTAAGTCTTGGAAATACTGCTGATATCAATTTATAGCCTTGTTAACAATTCAAGCTCATTTTGCTTATTATCCACTCCCTAAGTATTACTGTAAAGATACCTGAACTCATAAATATTGTCTGTGATCTACCTGCTTATACATATAAGAGCACATATTCACTTTATACTTCTTTTAGGCACTTACTCGGCAATAAATATTGCGCTGGTTGGTAGAACACAAACATGAAGATACATAGTATCCACTCTTTACAAATCATGGTCTGGTAGAGAAGAAAAATTTGTACACATAACTACAATGCAATGAAATAGATGAAATAGATGTTTTCATCCTAGGACGGTAGCCAGATGGGGTCAACATCTGGTGGGAGCAAAGAAGGAACTGGATAATGTTTAAGGAGAGGATAGCATTTAAGCTGTTTTGAGTCCTGAATAGGGTCACTGGAGAATGATATTTTTTTCCCCAAAAAGATTTTAAGCAAAAGGAATTGCAAGAGGTCAGATTGATGAATATTTCGGAGAGGTTATGATAAGAACTGGGAAATTATCTTTGGATTTGGTCACTGATTATTGCTAAGAGAGCAATTTCACTATTTGGCTAGATACATGAAAAGTTGTATTGTTTTGTTTTTCCACTGCAGAGTTATTGGGACATGAGAAATACATACAGGTAGTGTTACAGCGGACAACACTACTAGTGTTATTGTACAGTGGTATAGTATAGTTAGCTTTGAATCCTAAACAGGATCTCTATAGAATAATTCTTTTCCAGAATATTTTAAGCATCTTTTTCATGGTTATTCTTTCAAATCTATATATGTATGAATAAATCTTTATATTATTTACTATTCGTACATATATATTATTCATGTCATATATATATTCATTTCTGGAAGGAAAGATCAACTTTTAGCCTCTTTTTTGTGATTGTATTTAAGAAACTGGTACACTTGCACTTCCCTTTTTGGCAGTGGTGAGTGCAATGTGGTATTTCTCTAAAGTCTCTTTAATCAAAAATAGGAATTTCCACTTAAATGCATTTTGTTTGGTTCTCAAAAGATATAGTCTATTTCTTCATCAAGACCCCAGAATTTTGAGAAGCCATTAAATTTTTTAAAGAAGTTAAAATCTGCTCTTGGATTCCATCTATATAGTTAATGGTTCACGTCCAAAGTCCCTTTTTCTTTTCAAAATAAAGTAAGAAGAAGAAATCAAAGTGCCTTTTGTGTTTCCATAAACTATCTTTTAATTTCCAGTCCAAGACTTCAAAGTCCAAGTCTTGAAGATACAGCAGTATCATTGGTTGCTTTGATGGGTCTTCTCTTATACATCGAGAAAGGCAGCATGCTACTAAGTGTTTTTTCACATCCTATAGTCTCCCTTTTCCTTAGCAAGGGTTAAATGAGTACCAAAGCTCTATCCTGGATAAGTTATTGTTGCAAGTGGTTTTGTGAATCCATAGCACAGAAGATGTTCTTCATCAAACCTTTATCCCATGAAATAAGTACTAATGCGTATAGCTGTTACAATCCCAATGATGCATATTTTCTTCTTTTTCTTTTCAACAGTAGTTTGTTTTAATTGTTAAATAGATCATTTTCATCAGTATGATCACTGTGAAGCTCATCAAGTTCTAAGTAGGAAGCATAATTAATTAAGTTCTCACTCCAGCAGACTTTGTACTAAACTATATTCTTTACATACATTAACGGACTTGTGAGTTATGTTGACATTCACAACTCTACCAGGTAAGTACTTCTATTAGCACCATTTTACAAAGGAGTACCTGAATTTGAGAAAGATTAACTGAACCAAATTTAAAGATGTGATCCATGGTGGAGGGAGGGTCCACATTTTTTTAATATTAATATTGATCCATGATGTAGAGTCTTTTGATTTTCTGGATTTCTTCTTAGATTATTACTTTCATTCCACCCAGGAACTCTTCATCCTCTTTAATGAACTGGAGCATAGAAAGCATTCCCCAAGTCCTTTACTCTCACCTCCGGAAGGGAGACCGGCATACATTTATAGCACATATAATTGGTGAGTGCCTTAGGCAGAAAGACAAACATAGCACATGGCCTGCAGGTTGCTAGAATAGTTCCCTCAGTGCCTGACTGCTGGGACATTAAAATGAAGCAGTCCTTTGTGGCTTTCCTTTAGAGGAAGATATTCTTCCTCTAAAACAGTCAAGGATAAATATCTCTTTGCTCTGGGCTGCTGACTGTGACACTGTTGAATGGAAGAGAAGGGAGAAGGAACTCCTTGCATCCTGACTTCATCCCAGTTTTTCCATTCCTCTCTCCTTCCCTGGTTAGTGTGACTGCATCCCATGGAACTGTGATTTGCAGGACTTATGGAAGCTCTTTTTATGACTGTATCATTCTTCTGTGTCTTTGGGGACAAATACCAACTAGATGCTTTTAGCTAATTTGGGTGACTATACTTCTAAGTATTCGATATGATGTGTCAGCCAAGTTGGGAAGGCTGTCAGGCAAGTAAGCTGTGAATAGGATGCCTCCAACAGAAAGAGAAGAGAGTCAAAGACAGAGAGACCCCAGAGACAGAGGTAGAGAAAAGGAGAGAGGCATTATTATGCCAAGGGACACGGTTAACATACCCTATGTTTAGATCATCATTTATCTCTCATGCAAATGTTTAAGAAGCCTCCTAAGGGTTATCCCACCTCCTTTTATTCAGATGTTTGTAGTTTGGCCTCTGGCTAGAAAGAAATTAGAAAAGATCTTAAATGGCCATTATTTCAATGGCAAAGTGACTTCAGACATCTCTGTGCATTTAGACTAACACCTTTAATTTGCTTTCATAATTTCAATTTATAAAGAATTGGAATTCAGCTTTTATGCCTGCCAGTGATATACACATAAAGTCACTTTGTTATGAGTAGTATAAGAAGTCTTATGATGCCACACCTATCTTTGTCTGTCCTCCAGGTCATGTTTGCTAAGATCCAGATAGAACTTAATAGAACGCCATCACTATATTTATATATTAGTGAAAACAGGAAGCAAGTCAGAGGTTGTCCTAAAAATCTGTATTTTCAATTTTATTCCATCCACTTGATGGGAACATTATTTGATAGCCTTGACCAAGAGTGGCTAAGTAATAAAACTTCTATCTAGGTTTCTCCCCCATTATACTTAAATACAGTTTCCTTCTTCACACACACAAGAATGTGTTTTCAAGTGCTTTAGAATTATTAATGAACTGAACTCCCTCAGGGGTGATTCCTTTAAAATCCTGAAATCACAATTCTTTGAAGATAAAAAAAGTACACTTAATTTAACTAACTGCCTTATCTCACCCAAAGTAGAAGTTTTTAAATTCATTCAGTCCCAACAGGGAAGAGTACACCCATGTCGTATTTTTCTGTTAAATCTCTCTTACTCAGAGACCTAGAAGAGCAAACTGGCAGTATAAGGAATCCATATTTTTTCCTGTCAGTGTTATATGTATTTTGGGGATAGAGAAATTTAGAACTTCCAATGTAGCAATTTCTGTTGACAAGAAAATCAAGTAAATTATAATGGGGGCTGTTTTGCTGATAAAATTCCTGATTCTGGTAGTCTGCCCAATGTTTTAACAGTTTATAAATTGTTTATCAGCCTTTCTAAGACACACCAGTAGGGAAAACAAAACAAAACAAAACAAAAACACAACACTATCTCAAAAGGCAGCAACATCAATAGCTTTGAGAATACTCTTTTCTGTGGGTTGCATTTTCAATCTTTATTGTGATTTTCCCTTGCCTACAATCCAATTTCTTTCAGACCCATATGGTGCCAATTTCTTGAAAGCTTATTGTAGTAATATTAAAAATCTCAATCTAAATATCAAATTAGCCCCCAAATCATAAGGAAATAAATCCATGTGGGCTCACAAAATTTCCCCTTCAGGCCCTGAGAGTCTAGTTATTTGTTTCTTTGTTTCTTATGAGGAACAAATTGTTTTTAATGTTGCATTTTATAAAGGATTTAAAATGTATGGGTGTCCCCTAAAGTATCTGATTTTTGTGACATTTTTAAAGACAATCATATCTTGAAAAATCTCAATATTTGAGCGATAATCATAAACATTGCTTTGGGCTAAAATTCTGTATTCTGTGTCAAGGTTCCCAGGAAAATTTTACAGCTAAGTAATAAACCTGGAAAATACAGGTATATCACGGAAATGTTGACAGACTCTAGCAGGCACTGTTGTAATATCTTGAATCTGATTTAAAAGAAGTTTTCAATAACATTTTTCCAAGCCAGTCTTTTGGGGAATGCAAGTTAAAGAGAAGAAAAAAGAAAAGAAAAAGAAAAAGATTTCTACTACCTCAGTGATTGATGAAATGTGAGGAATTTGAGGCCAGATACTCTGGGGCAGCTGTGAAAAAGACAATGGGTACTCGTAATGGACAATAAGCATGGACAATAAGAAGCTAACCCTGTAGCTTCTTATTGTAAGAAGCTACAGGGTTAAAGTCCCACTACATGGAGACATTTTGTTATAATGATAGTCCCTAAGTGTCATATGGATCATACTGGCATGTTCTCAGAGTAGTAATGGAATAAACTATCAGCCCATTTAGTTACGCTTTAATAGAAAATTTTCTGGAGGATAATAACAAGAGTAGCTGTCAAAAAAGGTGATTCTAGAAGTAGTCAAGTCATTATACTGACATACATAAGGGTGCTCTCCTGCATTCTCCACAAAATTAAGATACAAAGTACCTGATGTGGGTCTGTTTTTATACCTTAAAAATTTTACTGTTTCTGATGAGAAATAAGAACTATTTCCTTCGATTACCAAATGAAGATGGGAAGACTAGCTAGCCATGGGTACGATCCATTCGAGGTCACTGCCTTGCCCTGGCCCTGGAGTTGTACAATCCAGGGGCCTTTAGAGAACTGCGATGTGGCAATGCTTGGGTCAAGCTGAGAAGCAGACTGTGCCAGGATCACACCTCTTCGCTCATCAGCGACATGACCTGGAACAAGTCAGCTCTCTAAGTCTCACTGTTTTCATGTACAATGGGAATAATATGGACAATAATAAGAGTGATAATAATAATAGTTAACATCCTTGATTGTTACTTTATTACTTTATTGTTACTTTATTACTTTATTATTTGTTATTTATTACTGTTACTGCTGTGAACTGTCCTTGCCAATGTATATGAAACCAAAGGATGTCAAGGATGACCTGTTCCACAATGCTCTGATCAGCACCAGTCGTGGTTGGTTGTGTCCCAGGGATTGGGGGCAATTCATGAAAAATCTCAACCCCACGATGTAGGGACTTCAGCTGTACACTCTTGGTTTAGGGATTGCCATGCATGCCTCCAGTCTGTAGTGGAAACTGAGTCATTTCAGGCTGATGCTCTGACTTGATGTGCCAAATCTTTAAAGATGCAGACATCGGAAATTTTTAAAGAGGAATATAAACAACTAGACTCTTAAAGTGTTTTGATAATATATTTATATTTCATAAATTGAGTATCAGCACCCAGATTAAGAACAGTCATGATATCACAAAAGCTCCTCTGTCTCACCCATATTGATTATATTTTTATGGAATTCTTTAATCTTACATATGAATTAGCGTAAGGATTTTATTTTATTTAGCACTTAAAGCATCCTTGGTGAAAGACTTATAAACTCGATTTCATTTTAGCCTGATAACTTGGGCAATTTCATACATACTAGAAGGAATATGAAAATATAGGGGAATCATTCATTTTGTTTTAAAAAAGGAAATAATTCAAATTTTAAAGCTCAATTCAGTCTGACATTTAATCTACAAGAGACTTCTTAACAAAATTCTTGGCTTAAGCTTGATATACTATAGTTTCTAATAGAGCAGCCCCATTAGTAAACTGTATTCATGCTAATGTGCTTGCTTGGGGCAATAATCATCAGAGTCCCTAGTTCTGGTCCCTGCCAGTGAAAGTGCACCAGGAGTGGGTGATGTAGTGTTGTAATTATACAATTAGCCTTGTCAAGGCATGGGGCATTGGGAATAGCAGGATCCTGAAGCTTAAAATGTGCCTAGCTGATAGATGACTGTCATTAAGCTCATTCTTTGTTCACTTTGTGATGGGGTAGATACTGAGCTTAGGAAAAGGATTCTTAATGAAGGATAAAATTTTTGACCCATAGCCACTCTTTTTTTATGTGCTCCTAACCACTCAGCTCACCCTTCCTTTCCATAACTACACACATATTCTGTTCCACTCTCACCTTAGCCTGATGCAAAATAACAAACATCTGCCAGCAAGCTCTTTTTAATCCATCAAATTTAGGTGATAGAAAGGGAAATTTGGTACAAATAGTGTTTAGCCTATTACTTTGAATCATGACAATAATGGATCTCTGCATCCTATGCTCTTTTCCATATATACATTGTGAATTGGATATTGTGGAATTTTGCACAGAATTAGTCTATATTTAAAATATAAATTTCTCTCATTAATATATTTAAAGTTATATAAAATAGCAGCTTATATATAATATATATAAATGTGTCTACTTAAGTTTGTATACATGCATGCATATAATATCATATAAACTCTGTATATTTATTTCATCACCTAAAATACTAAATTGAATTATTCTAAATTTTGAACTTTCTCAGAAGGTAGAAGATTGGCATAAAACCTTAACTGCTTTCTCTCATTAGTCTGTCTTCCTTATTAACCTAATTTTCCTCTCTTCTGGCTCTATGCCCTCTGAGTTTGATTGGGCTATCTTTCTTCTACAGCCAGTGACCTACTAAACCACTTTCCTATGGTAATTAGAAGGTGTGGAAGTAGGAGTGTAGATGTTCCCATTAAGTAATTGCAAGAGCATCTAACACTACATTTTGACTGTTGTGTCCCTACTAGGTCAGTAACACAGAACCCAATTCTTCTTTTTAGCCACTGTTCTAGAATTTATATGTGCAAATCTATGAAGGATATCCTTTGAAGTAAAAGTCTACCAAATTGCTAATGCTAGAATTAGACTTAGTGTTCAGAGTATGATATGTCCATTGTAATGTATGAAAAACAGTAAGTTCCCAAAAATGTTTGAAAAAATAAGTCATTATTACAAATACAGATCCCAGCAAGACTTGAGAGTACGATTAAAAACAAAGAACATGGAAGTTTGTTTGGGTATAAAGGGATGGCACAAGGTCACATAATAGTTCTATATCTTGACTGTGGTGGTGGTTATATTAACAAACACACGTGAAAAAATTGCTTCGAGTTACACACATGCATATGCTCACAGCTTTCATGGAAAACTGGGGAAATCTGAATAAGTTCTGTGGATGGCACCAACATCACATTCCCAGTTGCAATATTGTGTTCTAGCTATACAAGACACTCTCACTGGGGAAATTGGGTGAAGGCAAAGTGGAAACCCTCTTTAATTTTTTTTAACTTTCTATGAATCTATAATTATTCCAAAATAAAAAGTCTTTTTTTTTAATGTTATCTGGAGAAGAAATTGGGAAGGTGTAGAGGAAGTAAATTCTTGTTTTGCCCTCAGCCTGAATATGTTTTTTTCTGCTTTCAGCCAAATCGTTCGAGCTCCTCATCCTTTGTTTCTCCCACTCTAGCAAAAGGCAAGAGGGCTACCTCTCTGAATTACTGCAAACATCTTGAAATCTGGGGAAAAAATGGCATTGCATGCATACATATAAAAGATCACGGAATATATATCACAACTTCCTGAAAGCAATGTTGTAACACCCGTCTAACTCAACGCTTTTAGAAACAAAAGGCATAGGGGAGCCATAAAGTAGATATACCAGTCTTACCACTTTGAATCTGCATTTGAGAAAATCACCACGCTCCTAAAAGCTGCCACAATACCAAGCTTCATATAGTCATGACTAATAGATGTAATTGCAAACACTTTACACACATGAAGTACAATTTAATCCATTTGGGTTGGATAGCTTTCACTTTTCTGTCAAAAAAAAAAAAGTACATTAAAAGTACTAGCTAGTGCATACATTTACAGTAAAGAAATTAAGTTCTTTACTTTCTGTATGTGTATGGTAACTGAATGAAAATGTTGCCATTTATAGAATGGAGTAACTTCCAAGCTGAATTAGAGTTGCTCAGCATGCCAGACAAAGCCACAGGCAAAGCAAAGCAAAAGGGAAGCTTGCTATTTTATAGGTTAGACAAGAAATAACCTACAATGACTGCTTCTCTGAGTGAGAAGCCTTCATATTCATGCAAACCCCAGGAAACAATTAAGGCTTCATTGCAATTCTGGGACCTGTGCTTTAGAAACTGCATCAATAAACTTCATTTTCATCTGGTGCATTCGAGATTCTCTGTTATCCCTTACTACCCCTTTTATATCGTCGTCCTTTAGGGCAATGAGAATTTGGCACATAAATAAAAAGCACGAGGTTGTTTCAGGGAGGGGATAAACACAATTCAAATTCAGCCAGGTGCTTTATCACCAATTTGGGAAGTTACAATGTTATTAGACATTCTGATATAAAGACGGAGAGGGAAAACTATCGGTGGAAAAGAGATTTAAAAAAAAAAAATGAAACAAAAAACAACGCACAACTCTTGGAAGGTAACCTGAAAACACAAAAGTACATGGAAGTAAAAATCTAGCTGCCTCTCATTTAATGTTCTATATGGGAAAAAGTTCATTATGTCATTTAAAAGTTATCACAAGAGTGATAGGATCTTTTGGACTAATTCTCTAATATGGTAGCAGTCATTTCACCAATTGTAAACAAGGAATCCATGAATCTTACAGAACCAGGGGAAGGGGTGCTTGCTGTTAGCTGACCTAGGCTGGGATGTCTGGTGGGACCAGGGGTACAAGGGTAATACACAGATTCAGATCCTGGCTTTGTGACTAAGAAGAACTGTGGCCTTAAGTGGACTCTGTCTCCTGTTTGGGCTTCAGTTACCCCATGTTCAACACAAGCTCATCAGATGGTCTTCAATCGGGCCTCTGTGAAGACTCCAGGAAGCTCAGAGTCCCAAGAAGCCCTCTCAATGCCATCTGCTGCTGTAGTTACGGCTGAATGTTGTTTAGATTTTCAAGTATAAGATTTCACTTAAAACAACTGCATGCCTTAAACATTTTTTTTTAAATCACTGAACTAGATAATCTTCCAGGACTCCTTGCTATGCCAAAATTTCAACAAATTCTGATATTAATTTTTCTTAAACATTCACCACCTCTACAAAGTAACTTTCCTGGACTGGATCCTTTCCATGTAATTTTGCTATTATTTCCCTTTCCTTTTGTACACATAGAAAATTACTTTAAGATACTAATTTGGGTTTTGTGCATGTTTCTTTAGAATAAATAAGAAAATCTGTTATTTCCCGTTTGAGCTCTCTATCTTAAAATGGTATGGGGGGTGCCTGGGTGGCTCATTTAATTAAGCAGTCTGACTCTTGATTTTGGCTCAGATCATGATCTTAGGGTTGTGAGACTGAGGCTCGTGTAGGGCCCCATATTGGGTGTGGAGCTTGTTAGAGAGTCTCTCTCCCTCCCTACCCCAAAGGGTGAGAGTTTGTACTGCAGGACCTAAAATTGTCCTTCTAAGGCATCAGCATCCAGGAGATAAGTCTCTCTTAGATTCTGTTGTTTGAGAAAATAACATACCTCTCTAGCTGTGGAAGTGGTGTGGAACGTGGATAAAGTGGAACTCAACAACCCAGAGAAAAATGGTTACATTCTCCAAGACCAAGAAGGAAAGAAGTAATCATGAGGGGCAGTTCCAAAAGGGAGCCTGGAGTGGGCTGCAAGGAGGTTATACTCCTACTTTTCACTCTGAACCCACAGAGCTGCTAGACTTCTCATGAGATAGTATGTGGATGGATGCCTCTGACCTGGGGACCTGAATACCATGAGGCAGAGATTTGTAGGCATATACCTGGCTAGCTATGATGGAAGAAGAGAGTTATGTGAAGCAGAGCTCAGTCTCTCCACTCACCCCATCAGCCGTGTCTAGATCTGCTGACTGCCTGCCAACCCAACAGGTAAAGGAGCCCAGCCAAGTTCCCAGACCCACCCAGCAGACCTAAACTCATGAGAAATAAGTTATATGCCAATATTTCCCTGGAAATCATATATTTCTCATCAGATTCTTCAATCTCCCTAGAAGAATCCTTGTGGGAACCCCCCAATACATGATTAAAATGGAATGTCTGACCGAATATGATATTCCAACTTGGAATAATTTTAATTTAGAAAAAATATTAATGCAATGTTCCTCTAATATGTCATCTCAGATCACTTTCATTTAACATGCCGTTAATGATGGAAAAACTTTTCCAGGGCAGATTTGTACTTTGTCCTGGAAAAAAATTTCAAGTGAACCCTTTAATTGTACAAAGGTATAGCTCTGTACTTCTTCTAAAGTGGCTGACCTTGAGAACACTGCTCTGTGTGATTAAAAAAACCAAAACCAAAACCAAACCAAAAAAACCCCCAATGCCAATATTTATTGAGCAATATTATGTGTTAGACACTATATTAATATACTGACACATTTTATTGTTTTATTTAATTGTTACAATAATTCTATGAGCTAAATGTTGTTATCCTGATGTTTGATAAGGAAGGTGAGAGAGTTTAAAAAACTTGCCAAAAATTTTACAGCTAATGAATGGTAGTTGGGATTCAAAGCTAGATATTTCTAATTTCAAAATCCATTTCCTTCACCATTATAATCATAGTAGGATCTCAAAGGGAATTTCCTATATTTGTGAGTACAATAATAAATGAGTATAAATGAATAAAGGAAAATAATAAATGAGTAAAAGTGAATAAATACATATATGCATTTATGTTTATATTCCTGTTCTGTAGAAATTTCTAACTTTTCAATTAATATCAGTTGTTCCTATTTATTAATTCAAATTTGATAAACATAGCTTTGCTTCATTTTATATAAGCACAAGTATTCTTGTTTAGGAAAATGGGAAAATGGGTCTCAAAGTTCTCACAACTGTAATTCAGAATTTATTCCCAGATTGTATTTCTCTGTGGTTGATATTCTTTCTGTTACATACTCTGCCTTTCTGTAGAAGTCATGTCTAATTGTTTTGATGCTAATAAAGATTAAATAATGTATTATAATTTTACTTAATATTATAATTACATATTAAGCATTAAAGATTTGATAGCAAATGTGCAAAGCCAATGTATGATCTCATTTAACCATCACAACAGCCGGACAAATGGAGGCTGTTGCTCATTTTATGGATGAGGAAACAGATTTAGAGATATTAAAGAATTTGCCAAAGTCATACAGATGATAAATGGTAGAACTAAAAGAGGAACAGAGTAATACTTCCTTCTAAATTCTGCCCTAAAGTACTAATGGATGGCACCATCTCTCATCTGTCATCACATAAGGCAATATTTTTTGTTTACTTGGTTTTTGTATCTGTCTTCCCCAATAGAATATAAAAACTGCGATAGAGGGACTTGGGTTCTTGCACTTTCTCAAAATCCTTGATCTTGGGATAGTACCTGCTGCATCATAACTTGATTTTTTTTAGGTGAATAAATACATGAATCTTTCCTAATGACCACATATATTCTCCTTTGTGATTAAATCTCAAGTGTCTAAGGGCTCCTGGGTGGCTCAGTTGGTTAAGCATCCAACTCTTGATTTTGGCTCAGGTCATGATCTCACGGTCATGAGACTAAGCCCAGTTTCTGCACTCAGTGGGGAGTCTAGTAGAGATTCTCTTTTTCTCTCTCTGCCCCTCTCACCACTCATGCGCATGCCTGCACATGCACATGCTCTCTCTCAGTCTCTCAAATAAAACAATAAATCTTAAAAAAAAATTAAACATCTAATGAAAACATACATTTAAATAATAGAGAGAGAACTTGCAAGTATTCACTTATTGGGCTGCTGCTTTGGAGGGGAAACTGAACAATGTATCTTCATGAGATAATCCATGACTTGTCCATTTTTCATCCTTGGTCTACTTTGCAGCATGACCCTGGGAAAGTCACTGAAGATATTTATTCTTAATACAATTTTACCATTGAGTCAGATTCATGCTACTATATTTCTCTAAAGATCTGATGAAAATTTATTGGAATATATAATGCATTTAAAGTTAAATAATAGCAGTAAAAATGCTAAATAGGTTAAATAAGACATAAGGTATAAATAGATAATATTAATAAGATAAATAAATAAGCTCTCATCCTTGCATCTTCCAAAATGTGGTTATGTAACTAGAAAAAATTTAAATTGGTAATTGTTACTAAATGAGGTTTGGCTATGCTACTAACACCATGGCTTCTAATTTCAGTATGTCCCTTCTAGTCTACCTTTGTAAAATATAATAATTTTTCTGTGTCAAAATATACCCCCAAATCCATTCATTCAATTGACATTCACAAACTTCTAAACAGTATTAAAAGTCATTCTTATATTATTAAATACAGTAAGTGCCCATTTTATCTTTTCTAGAATGCTAGTAGTGTTCTGTTTCTTCCCTAGACTATTTCAAATTTTATATATTAGTATATATAATACACACAATATGCACATATAATGTATATATGTATATCGACTGAGGTCATACCTACATATAGACTTTAGTCTTGACTACAAACAAATCAGAAATTTCAGTGCCCAGTTCAAGCACTTAACAGATATCAGACATTCATATTTGAATCTAATTTTATTCATAAAGAGGAAATGGCTGGATAAAATGGGAAATTAATTTTTTGTCACTCTGTGTACCTATTGTGAGTAGAAAATGGAAAAGACGAATGAAAGAAAAGGAGGATTTGCTCATGCAATCTTAAGACTTTATATCTGTGTACAGAATTTCTTAAAACAAAAATCTGATCTCTTCCAGTCCTTGTGAACTGTTTTTGAACTAAGAATGGTTCTTCTCTCCATTTTGCCCTTCACACTAACTCCTTCTCTGCTACCAAGGGTAAATTAAACTGAGTTCCACAAATACTCTCCAATGCCACAAAAAGTCAGTTGTCACAATAGAATTCTCATTAGCACCAAATAGGAATATGATATGACAAGGAAAGTAATTTGGAGATAAAGTTGAGTGTGAAATTAAAAAAAATTTAATTGAGAAAATCAATTAAATAAAATTATACCGATCTTTAAATAATATAGTGTTCACAGAAAACACAAATGTTGGAACCAATCTATTTGTAAAGAATACAACTGGGAGCCTTATTTAGAGGCAGAATCTAAATTATTTTGCTTACATGTATTAGGTCAATTTTTAGTCTTTAAAATATTGAGTGACTTTTATTTCCATTTCTTTTCAGAAGAATTTTGATAGTTCAATTTATGACTTAATCAGACAATGAATGATCTTAAAGTCTATAGTGGACCACTGACACGTGTTTTTAGAATCATCTCTTTAACTAGTTTCAATGATAAACCACTGAAAAAGAAAGTCCTTGGAACCCTACATTTGAATTAAACTGAAAATTAGAGTTCGAGAAGAAAATCTGACATTGAAGTAAAATGCACTGACAAAGCTCTGAGAAGGGTTTCAAGATTTTGAAAAATAATAGTAGCCTATGCAAAGTATTTAGGCTTTAACAATACAGTAACAATATCAACAAAAATGTTTCAAATAAGCTTTTCCTTAAAAAGCAGTCAGGAGCTAAAATTTGTGCAAAATAGTAAGTCAGACCAATATTAACCTTTTCTAGCTTGAGATTGA
The DNA here is from genome assembly GCA_004024625.1 of Mellivora capensis. Taxonomy (NCBI): domain Eukaryota; kingdom Metazoa; phylum Chordata; class Mammalia; order Carnivora; family Mustelidae; genus Mellivora; species Mellivora capensis. Next base: position 91,569 of record PISX010005408.1, on the reverse strand, counting down.
AAGGTTAGAATTTTCTCTTTGTTCCTCTTCAGTAATGGATTATCTTATTCAAAGCATTACCCCAGACCTCAGCTCTTTGCCAGTTTACTGGTGGTTTCACATGGTTTCAATATTACTAGTAATCCAATTTACTGACATGAAAATTAGAGGCCATAATAATAGCAAACATAGGACACATCTTAAGAACCTGTGCAGAAAAACCCATGAGGATGGGGGAACTCATGGCCTTTTTTCCAAAGATTAGAAACATGAGATTATCTCCTCCTATCCCTAGCATGGTCTAAGAACAAATTCTCTGTCTTTCACAGCTGGAATTTAAAGTTGAGTATTTTTAAATGACATTATGAGGGTGTTCTTTGCCTATTGCTTTCATCTCAGATATACCCAAAATAGCACATAGTATACATTCTTATTTATGCTAAGCAGTGTTTTTAGCACATTACAAATATTACCTTATTCTCATAATTACTCCATGAAATAAGTACTATTATTATCCCCATTTCAGAGAACTCAAGAGATTAACTAACTTGTCTAAGGACCCACAGCTGATAAGTGGTGGATCCGGGATTAGAACCCATTCAAACTGGTTGTAGAGGCTGTATGGTTAACATAGACTAGAGCCCAACTACACATTTTAAATTCCTAATATAGCGCCACTTGTGATCAGTATTCATACTGCATAATTGTTCACAGAACAGTTTTGAGCTTGCTATGTCATAATATTTTACAAGTAAAACTTGTTTCAAAAAATATCCTTCAAAACTGAATGGCTCTCTAGTACTTTCTCCTGAAAAGGTGACATAGATGCTGATGGTAAGGCAATAAAAAAAATTCTCATGAAGACAATGGAAAGTATTATTCTTGGTAAGATCATTTCTTTTATGGGGTTAATGATGAGACACAAGTACAGACACCATGCTTCTCATCACTCCTCATATTCAGAAGTGCTGTTGAAGAGAGCAAGGGGCTTTCAGCTGCAGTGGCGTATTTGTGTTTGGAGAGGATGGTACATGGGCCCTTGTTAGAATCCAGGCATCCCAACCGTGTTGTCCCTTAGGACATAACTTCCCCTGTTTTCCTCATTTATAAACTGGGAGAACAATGGGCCCTACCTGCTAAAGTTTCAGTAAAGATTAACTAACACAATGTACATAAAGCACCAAGAAGATGTCAGGTGGGTGAGACGTGCTTTACCTATGTGTACTCAGGTGTGTAAGACATGCTTTATCTACGTGTACTCAGTCATTATTGGTGCTATTCACCAAGAAGTTTCTTCACTCTAAACTCATGTACACTTTTTAGAGTCTGCTAAGCTATCATAAAAACTGCTTTCCCAACTCACTAGCAACAACTACAAAAAAAGGAATTCTCATCATTATCTTCTTTTCTGGATTCATAAAGCACCAGGAAGGCATATTGCATTGCATGAGCATTAAATAATAGTATATTCTGCTCTGCTTACCAGATTAAATTAAGTTCCAAATACAGTGTATGCAGAGTGAATATGACTGCTATAAGAAGAAAATCATTTTAGTGTTTAAATTTGCGTTTTCTATGACATAAAATTTTGTAGAATGATGTACCAATGGAAGAGTGGAAAGAAAACTGGGAATATGGGTGAAATTTGAAAAAAAAAAATTTCTCCTTATATATAAAAAACAGATTAGTGGTTCTACTATTTATTTACTAGCTTTGTGAACTTAAACAAATAACTTATATTCTCTATGATTTTATCTGTGAAATGAAAATAATAATGACACCTCATAGGTTTGTAATGAGACAAATTAATTAATGAATAAAATATACACAGTAATAATTTACAAAGAATAAGAGCTGCTTGATGTTAGCTATAATTATTATTTTCCTATCTACTTGTATTTTCCATAGGAATGTTATAACACAAACATACACCAGTCATTTTACAGTATCATCCCCAATCCTTCCAGCTTTATCAGTGAAAAAAAGGATGTAGCAAAAGCAAAGTGGGTCTTGGAGCAATTATGATGCTTACTTTCATGAGCCTTTCTTGGCGAGAATTGAAAACAAAGAAAAAGCTTATGTAAGTTACTGGAATAGTGATTTGTAAAGTACTTGTGTTTACTAAGACCATCTTACTTATATTTTGCAAACATTTTAAAAATAGTTCTCTGTTGGGGCGCCTGGGTGGCTCAGTGGGTTGGATCTCTGCCTTCGGCCTGGGTCATGATCTCAGGGTCTTGGGATCGAGCCCCATGTCCGGCTCTCTGCTCAGCAGGGAGCCTTCCCCCCCCCACCTCCTGCCTGCCTCTCTGCCTACTAGTGATCTCTCTCTGTCAAATAAGTAAATAAGATCTTTAAAAAAAAAATTTCCGTTTTGAGGCTTTCAACCTATAGCTAATAAAAGAGAGTGCTTTTAAACACTCTCCTTTATTCTAGGATGAAAGTTCTAGGAGCTGAGCCAGAAACTTGTATTGTGCTGTTTTATTTAATCTTTGCAAACCACTATGAGGAAGTATATTGTTTTTTTATGGCTGTATCTAATTACCACAAATTTAATGGCTTAAAACAATACAAATTTATTTTCTTACAGCTGTGGACGTCAGAAGTCCCGAATTGGTTTATAAATTGGAATAAACTCAAGGTGTATCAGGCCTAGACCTTATAAGGATAATCTCTTTTATTTCTAGAGGTAGACTCTATTTTCTGGCTTGTGGCCCCTTTCTCCATCTTCAAAGCACATCCCTCCTATCTTTTTATCTTCACTTACTCCCACTTATAAGGATTCTTAGATTACACTGGGCCCATTTGGATGATCCAGGGTAATCTCATCTCAAGATCCTTAACTTGGTAACATTCATACATTGCCTTTTAACATGTATAGTAACTTATTCACTGATGTTGGGGATGGAACTTAACATTTTTGGGGACAGGGAGTTTCAGCCTACCAGAGGTGGATACCATTATATTCATTTTGCAAATACGAAGAAAAAAAAAGTAGTGATTATGAACTCTTAGTACACTGAGAAACAAAATTCCAAAAAGGCTAACTTACTCAACTCACAAAACGTAAAAGTGATCACCGTCATACTAATGTAGGTCCTTCTGACCCTAATGCTGTTTCCAAAACACAATTCTGCCCCTGCAGTAGGAAAAAAGACAAAGGATGGGTTCTCTCCTTATGTGCAGATTTTCTCATTTTCTTTATGAGTTAAAATATTTATTAAATGTTTACTGAATGGCAACTGTGCCAATTTTTGGTGCTAGGAAGAAATATGAATCAGACTGAGTCAATAGCTAGGTAATCAGAACTTTTCCCATGTATTTAAATACCTGTAACTCTTCAGTCTACATTGAGAGTCCCAACCAAATTCAACTACCTAATTGAAAGCCCCAGTGTCATGTTCGATAAACCTTTGCAATTTGCCATGTCTGGAACTGAACTCTCTCAAATTTTTTTCTATAATCCCTCAGTATTCACCAGCTCAGGAAACAGCACCACAACACTCCTCCACAATTGATCAGTATTACAAATGCCTATATTTATCTCAAGAATATATCCTAATCATATTTACTTCTCCTGTTTTCATTATGTCCAGACTTCTGACTGGCATTTGCATTTCCATTCTTGGATTGCCTTGCTCTCACCTCCATACATAAAGGGGCATGATCTCATTAGAACATAAAATACTTCAACACCTACTATATAATAAAATCCAAACTTCATATCAGACAGGGCCCCACACATCTTTCTCTGTTTAGGACATTTGTGTGCCTGCTGTCTTGGTAGAACTAGTGAAAGAGCCTTCTTTCACTCCTAAAATTGTCCCAGTTGGATGATAAATTACATGGTCACCATATCCAGAGGGTTCTGGTGGAATCTTTCCTCTGCCTAAATTTTCTTCCCATAAGCAAACTCTTCTCCGAGGACTTAATGGTGTCTGTCCTAAATCTCTCCTATAATTATTTTTCTTCAAAATCTGAACCGAAGTATTAAGTATACACCTATAGTTAATTGTTTCATCTGTTGACTATTCACGCCATTAGGGTATAAAAAGACAACCATGCCCATGTTCCTGTTATTTGCCCCTAAACACTTCAGGCAGCATAGTACCTGGCACATGAAAAATGTCTACAGATTTTTATTAAAAGGTTAATGACTAACTAAACTTGCCATACAGTCAGATAGTTTTGTAAACACGCAGTATAACATTTAAATAATAAAAATGTATTTAGGATACCAGTGACCAAAACCAATACAGAATCAGAAGAAGTTGCTTCTGTTTGGAGAAAAACGTTGAGTAGGGAAGGTTCTATAAGGGAAGGAAGTCCAATCAGTGTTGATAGATGGAAAAGATCATGTTATGTGATCAAGAAGCTATGAGGAAAGATTTCTAAGCAAAAAAGGCTGGCAGTCACAAAGGCAAAATGGTTTAAAACAGTTTGATTATTCTGGGAACTCAAAATAGTTTCTATTATTAGAATGTACAGTCTTGCATAAATGATATATTAATGTCATGAATCCCTAAGGACAAAACCTAAATTATGAAGAACACTGCAGGAAACATAGAGAACAGCAAAGAAATTTGAAACTTACTTTTGTTTTCATCTATAGTGTTAGGATGATTTGAAAATTTCTATTGCCTGTTTAGCTCACCTTACAATTCACTGAAGTTTAGATATATAAATCGGTTTTTTATATTAGACCAAATTTTGATGTAAATAAAAGTTGAAACAGAGAATTAAAAGTCATCTCAGATCTATTTATCTAGGAGAAAAATTTCAAGAAACACTCTTGGTATAGATAATCAATAAATATCAGATAAACAAATAAATGGGTTCTTTGGATATAAAAAATGTACAACAGAAGTTTCACACTGGTGGACTGCAAGACATAAATGCTTTGTTTGGCTTCCAAAACAATTCAAAAGTTTGAGCCAAGATTTAAATTTGGAGAAGTCACATTAAAAAAAAAAATCCAAAATTCTGGCCCCTCTGAAAAATTGGAAGACTGCATAACTCTGGTGGGAAAAAAACGCAGTCCTACAGAGGGCAGTAGGTGTTCTCTAGCTCACCACAGATCCCCGTTCCCATCACTCTAGGTGCTGATTCATGCCACTTCTGTTATGTCTGTTACATGCCATGCCTTGCACCAACCCAAACCCCCAACCATTAAGGACTAATTGAGAACTATCAAAATGTCTAGGAAAATATTTAGAACTTGATGATCTGTAATACTGAGAACTGAATGTACCCATTATCTTTTTTTTTTTTTTTTAAGATTTTATTTATTTATTTGACAGACAGCGATCACAAGCAGGCAGACAGAGAAGCGGAAGCAGGCTCCCTGCTGACCAGAGAGCCCGATATGGGGATCGATCCCAGGACCCTGGAATCATGACCTGAGCCAAAGGCAGAGGCTTTAACCCACTGAGCCACCCAGGCACCCCTGAATGTACCCACTATCTTAATAAATTCATCTAAAAATGGAACAGTTCAGACATTCAATCTTTGTTTTCTTGGATTTTGTTACTTAAATTACATTTAAAAAGAAAGACCAAAAAAATTTGGTATAACTTTTTTTTTTCCCTCCTGACCAGTAAGCTATTTGTTTTTGCATCTGGTCCATATAACACAGTTGGCATTAAAGTAATCCAAAGATGTACAGCATATGTTTGATCTGTGCTTTGAATGCAAATACTTCCCTATATCTTCCAATATAGCAAAAGCAATTTATTTTATTTAAATCTATTAAAAGACTAAATATATTTTCAATATCCATACTATCCTAGAATAGGAGAAAGCAAGCTAGGAGAGTTATCTCCATGGGAAGTATTGGGCACTTACCTTAGCTATCTGGACACACCAGTTAAGCAGCAGCTGGGATCCAATGTTATCCTTGTGTTCATGGACATAATCCAACAGGCAGCCATGGGGCATAAGCTGTGTAACCAGCTGAATGGTTGGGCTCAGACACACACCCAATAACCGGACTAAGTGTGGATGATCCATACTTGCCATGATCAAAGCTTCCTATAAAAAAATTAATAAGTAACACCATCATTTCAACTCAGATTTCCTTGCAGCTCTATATTAATGATGCTGATCATAATTTTGAAAATGTACTCTCATTCGATGGAATCAATTAAAAATGAAAAGACATTAATGCAGCTATTATATTCTTAAAGTGTTTTAACTCAAGTAAAATTAAGTGAAAAATAAAGACTATACTTTTAAATGGAAGTTATACACTTTAAAATGGAAAATGTTATAGAATTAAATGGATATAAAATTAATATTAGTGTTTTCTCTTTTGCAATATGGATAATATTTGATTTTATTTACTGCTAAATTAGTTGATATTGAATCCTAGCTTATACTGTGGATTTTTAATTTTTGGTCTTTAGTTCTAGAATACAATAATCTATACAAATGCAGTTATTTGAACATTGTAAAAGGTGACCCAAAGTTAAATCATCCATTATTAATATGGATTTAGAGAGCATACACAAGTGTAATTTATAAATTATAAATATCAAAACTTGAACAATTATAAGCAATATGCCATTGTGGATTTATGCAGAAAAATAAGCCTTTTAATAAGACATTTTATTCCCTAACTTTATCTTTATTCAAATTTATTTCATTTCTAAAATTATAAGTGATGTATTATTCATAGAATCATAAAATTTGAAAGCTAAGTGAGACTATAAAAAATTGTCTACTCCAACTTTATTATTTCATAAAGTGAGAAAACAGCTCTAATTTCTTTATCATAATCATGTCACTTTGGTTTAATGAAGATGAAACTGGACATATGATAGTTAAGTAGTGCATCCTAAAGTTAGCCTCCAGTTAAAAGGTATTTTAAGTATCTTTACTACAATTTGAGACAGAAAGGACCCTACACACACACACACACACACACACACACACACACGGGGTGGCACATATATGGCAATTTATTATCAATCAGTTTACACTGCAGCCATGAGGATTATTATTTATTGTAGCATTCTTGAATATTTTCTGTAACTTTAAAATTTTTCAAAACAAAAAAAATGGAGGGCAGAAAGCTATATTTACCTTTTGTTTAAGAAGTCATGGCAGATTGAATATACAAATTTACTTCCATTTCCTCTCAATTCCACTATGCTAGCAATAAAGGAATCAATAAAGAGGTAGATACCAACGTCATAGAGAGGAGGCAGTGAAGAAAGAATAACAGGAGTAGGATGTGGCTTACTAGTCGTAACCAATTTAGCATATGTAAGACACCTCAAGCCTCATGCAGCAGGGAGGGAAACTGAGAAGAAATCCAATTTGGACCACATGTGTACACCACCAAAGACTCAAGTAGTCTTAGCACCACAAATCTCTCCGAATGGAGCAAGAAGGAGAAACTGACATCAGCAGGATCATTTCAAAGCATATTTAGGAGACACCTAAGAGTACAGTTCTCCTCCCCTCCATCAAAAGGATTGTGGACTACAGATATTAGGCAAAATGGAAAGAGAAGTACTCTAATGAAAATAGCATTTTTATGTGAATTTATATGGATTATGTGAATTTATATGTGGAGAAAATTGGGGCCACCTTCTAGTTTCTTCTCCTAAATGGAGTTGTGACTTCAAAATTCTGAAGCTTAAAATTGTTTAAACCTCAAATTCCAAATCCAGCAAAATTTCAATTGAGTGGGTGGATATACAGATATGTTCAGGTATGTCTGTTATTAAACTTATCTCAGAGGGCTGAGTCTGGGTGGCTCATTCAGTTGAGTGTTGGACGACTGGTTTCAGCTCAGGTCATGAGGACAGGGTCATGAGATCAAGCCTGGTGTTGGGCTCTGGGCTCAGCAGGGAGTCTGCTTGAGATTCTCTCCCTCTGCCCTCCCCCTCATATATGCTCTCCCCCTCCCCCAAATAAATAAACCTTTAAAAAACTACAAACTTATCTCTCATACTTCCTTTCTCATTATATAAGAGGGAGCCATTAAAAGAGTACATTTAATTGAAGAAACAAAAAATGACAGTGAAGGGATATTCCAAAATAAAAACTGTATAAGAGACCAAGACAGCAGTCAGTCCAGAATGGAGTGAGACATGTTGATCTGGAAAAGGTAATCCAAGAAGATGGAGAAGATAGAATACCTAATGAGTTTAAAATACATTTTTTTTAAAGATTTTATTTATTTATTTGTCAGAGAGAGAGGGAGAGAGAGCGAGCGAGCACAGGCAGACAGAGTGGCAGGCAGAGGCAGAGGGAGAAACAGGTTCCCTGCCAAGCAAGGAGCCCGATGTGGGACTTGATCTCAGGACGCTGGGATCATGACCTGAGCCGAAGGCAGCTGCTTAACCAACTGAGCCACCCAGGCGTCCCTAAAATACATTTTAAATACATGTATATTTAGCACAAGTTGATGGTCAAATTAGGATTGATGCACAGAAACCTAAGCAAAAGTAAAATGAAGAAATTGATTTGATGTAATGTACAAGACATACACAAGAAAAGCAAATCATGTATTCATTATAAAGCATGACTGGGAATAGTTACATAAGCATAAGGACGTAAATACAAAATGCTTATATATGCAAACACCATACGACTATAATGGAAAATGAAGGGAAGGGAGGTATAATATAATTCTGCAAGGCAGTGATGGGAAGAAAGTGAAGATACATTCCTGTTGCTCCTAGTGACAAGTTAGTACATGATGCATAAAATGGAAAAATCAAGAGTTGACAATGTAAGCATAATATTTAGAAACAGAATTACATGAAAAAAATAAATTGCTGAGAAATTGGAAGTGATTACTTTGGGCAGTGGAAAAGAAGCAGGAAAGGGAATGGAGAGTCACTCTAGACTTCTTTTACTATTTGCCTTATAGAAGTATTTGATTTTTATTATTATTACCTTAGAGCTATTTGAGAGGACATTATTAACTCTTAATCTCCACTACTATTTTAGTGGTGTTGATTTCAGCTGAGTCTAAAGATTATTGACAATTATGGTGTATGTCTGATGGAGTATATGGATTGACTGGATCCAGCCAGCGTCTTAGGTGAGGTATAACCTTTTACTTTTTTGAGTGAGGATGAGTGGGGCAAAATGGGCAACAAATGTCTTTGAGAAAGAAGGGAGATAAGGGCAAATAGAAACAAAAAGCTGGTAAAAAGGTGTCGGCCCAACTCAAAAGACTGTTTTTGTGCCTCTGTGAACAGAAGTTGAAATTGTTGTTTTCCAGATGGCTTCCAAGTAGATGCTACAATCATTCCTTGCTTCCTCAGTGGCCCCAGGGAGCCGGAGTCATAGAATGGGGGAAAATGCCAGTGTCTATGCTTCCTTGGTGAGCCTATCACAGCAAGGGCAGCCCAGGGAGCACTGAAGGGCATTACCTCTGGCAAGGACACTGGTGTCCTCAGGTGCGGCCAGTCAGTGGTGGTACCAGTCCATGGTGCCAGGGGGAGCGCCTTTCTGGCTCAACGAGGAGAGAATCTCCACATGGGGGCCAGGCTGGTAAGGAAGGACACTGCAAATATCACAGGAAGACTGTGACTGGGACATTGGTTTATAGGTACATATGAGGCACCCAGGAAGTGCCCAAACTATATGGAGGGACTCCTTTAGGGGTTGGAGTTCTGCATAATCAGCAAGGCCAGAAATTTGAGTAATTCCTATGAATAGGGATCCATTTGGATCTAAAAGGTCAAAACATTTTGGTTTTACTTACTTTATATCTTAGTAAACATTTGAAATAAGGCAAATCCATGGAGTTATAAGGAGAGTACAGATAGTATTGTTAGCCAAGTAATATTGTATTGTTATTAATTAATTATTAACAATAATATTAAAAGTATAAACCAGAGGGTTCCTTCACTAAATTATGATATATACACATATACACCCACAAATAAGCAAAACATGTAATCAAATTAAATATCTAATTTAATTAAGTACCAAATTAGATATTATCTAATTAAGTTAAATTTATATTGATTTCATTTTTTCTGTTTCTCTTCTGGTGGCCCTCAGTCTTTTATGAGCATAACAATCACCTCGGATTATCATTACAGGTAGCTATCCTGGCCCCACTCCCAGATAATCAGGGCTAGAAATAGATCAGGAATCTGCATTTGTAGCAAGCTCTCCAGATGAAGCTACTGTAGGAAATATGAAAATTGCAGACCTCTGGAACATTGCCTTATGATGGATCTATAATCCACTGCAAAACATAGTAACTTGCAGTTGTGGTTTGATCCCCACTGTAACACTAGAAGCAGTCAAAGGACATAGTAATTCTCAGCTGTGAAAGAAGAAAACCAAAGCTGGGTGGGCTTACTGCCCAGGTTATATTTGATAAGTACCAGGATCAGGTTTAAGATTCAAGGTTTCTGACTCTTAGTGCAGCTGCTTCTTCTTATGATACTGTACTTAATAAATTTCAGTTCCATCAGCACTTCGCACTGTAGATGCTTATCTGGTTAACAAGAAGACACCTCCAAACACCTGAAGAATTGGGTCAAATTGTACTATATTTCCTGAGGAGCAACTAAAATCAAACAACAAATTTGCATTAAAAGGCAAACTGCCATCACTTACAATATGCTTTCAGAAAAAGCCAAAGAAAACATATCTCTGATTTCCTGAGAGTATTACTTGGTACAGACCATTTCTTGAGAAAGTGACGTAATTTAAGGTAAAAGAAAGATTTAGGGGTTATTTCAGGCTTCTTTTTCAGGGTGAAATACATAAACGATTTTTTTTCTTTTACAACTCAAGGAGTAATGATAATTCCATTCTAAATATGCCTGTGAAAAGTTTACATCAGAAGCGTGTAAAAAAGTCACATGAAAGTTCGCTTTTAAAAAATCTATTAGTAAGTCCTGGCAAAAAAGCTGGGGTTGTATTAAGGAAAATTGCTCATCACACTACAAAGGGTATTTGAAACCAAATTGCAGAGTATTTGCATAATGGTTCTATTTTTTTGAAAAAGAAAAGATGAACAAGACACTAATTGTAGGTTTTATTTTTTTCATAAAGGAAATAGCAGATGGCTTTTTTGGGGGGATAGGGAAAGAGATAAAGAAAAGAGAACGTGGATTCATTTAGACTGATGAGTGGGATGGAAAGGGAAAAAAATTCCAATATTTTAATAATGGAGTGTTGGATTTCAATAAATTGCTCTGTGTTGAAGTTAATAATGTCCCGTTACCTATCGCTGTGTGGGGCCTGTGGAAGCAATTCTGGAATCTTTGCTGCTGTCACTAGAAAATGTCACCGAAGGCCACTGGAATAAATACAAGTTGACAGGTGCATTATCTATTTTTTTCAGAAATAAAATTAGTTTCTGTCTTTGTTTTCCCTTTTGCTTTGTAAAATTTTTTCTTGTAGGTGAATTAAAGACTTTTCTCATTGGACAGAGAAGGATGTTAACAGGTGCTACACTGAAAACTAAAGCAAGAACATTTTTCTTTATAATGAAGCCTGTTTTGAGTAAGGACACTTTTTTTTTTTTTAACTATCAAGGGGCGAGCAGGGCATAGACAAAAAGCTCTGAAGCATGTGTGCCATTATTCTCTCGCCTATGCTGTTTGTATCTCTATTTGTGTCGGAAGGGAAGGTATTTCTGTACAATAATAAAAATAAGCAATACCATTTGTTACATTAACGTATCATTTTGCCCAGCCTTCAGATGTTTATACCTTGCCACTTAAACTTGTTTTCTCACTCATGCTGGTTAGTGGTTTCACAAAAAGAAAAAAGAAAAAAGCATATGGCCAGTGAAAACTTATGGGCTCTTCTGTTTCTTAAAAATGTTAACTTCAGCCAAACTTTCACAGTTTCATTATGTCTATGGACCATTACTTCAATACCCTCCAGCTGAAAATGGGTAAAATCCCATTGCATCACGGATAAGGCAGAGAAAAAGGGGGATAGAGGAAAAGAAAAAATAGACAATTAATGTAGACATCAAACTGTGTTTGCTGCAACAGTCAGCAGATTTGTGAATGCTGGGCACAAATGCTTCTGCTAAAGATAGCGAGGATGATGGAGACGAAGAAAACAAAGGCGATCATGCTGACAGCAGTGATGAAAGATGAAATAAAATTATTGGTCCATAATAATGTTTTACAAACATGTTTTGCTGCAGATGGTATCTAGATAATAAAATAAATGAAATCTGCATCTGTTTCTTCACATCTAGAATAAGTAATAATTTACTTGTGTGAGTAGGTGAACAGCCACTAGACAGACTGAATTGATGTGCCACAAAGTTTAAGTCTGTCCACATTGCTGGCTGGGCTCAGCACTCTTTTCTAATCTCTGCCTCCTGTGGGTGGACACGAACACTCAAGATTAGGATCCTTCTAACTTTTGGTGTCGAAAGTTTTCCATCCGCATTCTCCACCATTCGCCCACTCAGTAGCTGGATGTCAGGTTCAGATACTACTAACTGTGCTGCACAGTGAAGAACTTCATGGGTAATTCTTCTCTATGTAGACTTCTGCTTTCTGGCTGGGTTTCCTACCTTCCCTTACCCCTGGGTAAACTGATTTTCCCTTCATCCTTATGTTTTCCTACCCTTCTGTTATGCATCTCTTCACTTGAAAGTATTGTGGACCTGCCATGTGCTTGCCACTGGTACCGAAGGTGGGTCTACCATACCATCTCTCTCGTCATGAAGCTTTCACTCTCCTGGGAGAGGGAACCAATATACTGGAAAAACAAATGTAAAACAGACATAGAAGTAATTTTAAGTCATATTAAAGTTTATGGACAAAATCAATAGAATATTGTAATAATAAAATGGTGGCTACAGAGCTACTTTAAATAAAGGTAGTCAGGAAATGTGTCCTGAGATCTGAATGATGAGAAGAAGCCACACAGACAAATAGAAGGAAAGAGCATAAGAGCTGGGTGAATTTGGGAACATCTGCCAAGACTCAAGTGTCTGGAATTTGGCAAAAGCTCTGATGGCAATGAGATGAGACTGGAAATACAAGTAGAAGCCAGATCAGGAAAGATTTTGCAGTAGTGGATTCTTTCAACATTTTTTTAATGCCTGCTTTCAATTATGCTTCATTTACTCCTCTCTCGGCCTGATCTCCACTGTTGACTATTGCAATAAAGCATTTACCATCATCATATAATTTTTTCCCCTTGATGTTCCCGTTGTGTTACTCCTTGGCCAGAGGCAACTCCCAACATCTTTTCTTCAAACTTTCAAGTATTGTTTGGGAAGTATTTGGCAAGTATTATTTGTCCTAAATCTCCTGATTTGATCCTCCCAAAATAGCCCTTGGTTATCTTTTTAGTTTCTTATTGACTCTATTACATTTATTATGATGTGTATCTCTGAGTAAGAAAAAAAAAACTACAAATAACAAAAATAACCTTCTGCCCTTCACAATATATACTATATTTAATATACTCTTGACATCCTCTCATTTTGTTCCTGTGAATGATTTTGCCATTGTTAATCTCTAATACAACTTCATCTTCATTCCATAGTGGCACCTTCACTGTATCTATAAGTATATCTTATATTCTAAAAATTCTAAATTTTACCATTTCTTTACTTTGGCAATATTTACCATTTTCTCTTTGGCTGTTTCTTCATTTTATAGTCCTTCATTCCCTAAAGCTCTAGTTTTTCTGCAACTTAATGCATTCTTACTGTTCAAATCACTCTTGAAAAAAGCACCACTAACCTCCTGTTTACCAGTCTCTCATTTTTACATTTTCCTGAGTTTGTACACTTTTTTTAAACCCACTTTCTGCACTGTTTTATGTCATTGACCATGCTACATTTTGAAAATCCTTTCTGTGGCTAATGTTAATATTTTATTCTATCCTAAATCTTCAGTCTCTCTGAGAACTTTCATTACAATTATTGGTACCTGATTTTTGCTTTTTCCTTCTATACCCTCAATGTGGAAATGTTACCATGACTTTGTCCCTAATATTCTTTGCTTTCATCTTTAATCTCTTGCATTTATATATTTTACAATTTTAAGAAATTTGACAGAGTTATCAAAAATATATGGAGTTCACTGTAAAGGTGTGTGGTTTTTCATAATTTGATTTAGTTTGAAGCTCTAAAAGAAGCAATGCTATTTATAGGCTAGAAAACAAAATCAACTGTAGTCCTATCCAAAATATCTGTGTAAGATATCTGTCCAAAATACCTCAAACATAAAAATTTTGCTCTGCCCATACTCTGAGCTTTCTTTTCCACACATGTAATTTCAACTGTCATCTCTGAGCAGGAACAAATATCTCTTTATAAATGTGTATCTCCTTTTTCATTTTTATTATTTGTTAAATGTCTGCCATCGTTGATGATCTCTCTGAAAGTAGTAATATTATTTTATCATATTCATTAGTCTACCAAATTCTTATAGAGTTTATAACTCATAGTAAGGAAGTGATATAATTTTCTTAATAAATGAACAGAATCTTTATTATATTTATTATATTCCCCTCTTCCCAACCTACTTCATCCCAGGAACCAACCCATATTTCAAATGTTTTCTAGTCATCTTGACACAGATATCCTATTATACCTTAAATATAAGGCACAAAGTAAATTTCTCTATAAGAGCTTGTCTGCTAACTGCTAACTTTGTAAATTTCAGAATATTTTCTAATTTGGTTTTTGAATCTTGGATTCCTGTTTGCCATTCTTTTCCAATTGTTTTACATTCTACTCATTTCATATATTTTACCAAATCTATATGGTTCTATGCATTTTTATTCTGACCTCTACTTAAGTTCAGACTTTCATCACTACTATAAAAAGGATGCTGATTTTTTTCATTACCTCCAGTCTATTTTTGTTATAACCTGCAAAAAACTAGACATTTTTGTGGTGCATATGGAGAGCTTTAACATTGCGTGTACTCAACAAATATTTGTTGAATTAAATTTGACATGTTGAAAATTATAATAAATTCTGTAATAAAGAAGTTTAGAGTTTGCTCTCAGCTATGATGCCAATGATTTGTGGGACAGGCCTGCTATTTTTATTTTTTGCCCCTCCATATTCATTCTCCTTCCTCCTTCACTTTTTCATTGTCCAGTGAAACTGAACAAATAGATGACAACAGGATACCTTGTCTCCTGGCTTTCATTTGGGGTCAGCCAATGAAAAGCAAGAGCAGAATATTGATGAGAGAAGAGAATGAGGTTAGTAAACTTCACCCTTCACTTTCCTGCAGTCCTCAAAGGCCACAGTTGCTGTCAGATCAGGGTAACCTTCCCTTTGTTCCTTCATGCCTAGGAGTTCCATTATTAGTCTTGAGATAGTTCAACAATCCTTGTTGGTGTTCCTCAAACCTGCCCATACCTTTATTAAAACCCGTTTGCTTTACTCTGTACCATTACTCCAACTTTGTATACCATGTGGCTCCTGCTAGGATTCTTCTGATGCAGTAATCTTGGACAAGACATATAACCTAACATGTATTTGTAAAATGATAGTTCGGGTCACTGATGGAAAACATGGCATGCATGCTAATCCAATACCCACTCCCCTTGCCCATGGCAAACACTGATAATGAATCCTAAAATATGTTCACACTCTAATGCCAGGAACCTGTGAATATTACCTTATTTGGAAAAAGGGTCTGTACAGATACAATTAAGTTAGAGATTTTGGCATGAGGAGATCATCCTAGGTTATCCAGGTGGGCCTTAATGCCACTACAAGTATCCTTATAGGAGAGAGGCAGAAGGAGATTAGATAGAGATATACAGAGAAGAAAGTAACATAAGGAGAAGGCAGAGATGACGGTGATGAAGCCACAAGTCAAGGCTCAGCTGTGGCCACCAGAAGCTAGAGAAGGCAAAGAACAGGTTTTTCTCTAGACCTTCTGGAGGGTATGCTTACCAACATCTAGATTTCAGAAATCTGGCCTCCAGAAATGTGATATAACATCTTTCTGTTGTTTTCAGTCACCAAGTGTGTGGTAACTGGTTCTAGCAACCACAGGAAGCTGATACAATTACTGTATTCCTTCCTGTCTGGACCGAAAAAAGACTCCCAGTTCTTCTCAACCCCATTCTTTATGCAACTGAAGCCAGTTTACTGGGAGGTAAAGGTGAGATTAAATATCATTGCCTTGATTTTATACGTATTTCAAAAGTTAATGTTGCTACCAAACCTTATTTAATGTGGATGCACTATATTAGTCTAACCTAAATGATGCAGATACTTTTAATTTAGAAATGAACATGCATGTATAATAGTAAAATTATATGGTGTAGGCAAAGAACTTATCACAATGCCTAGTGGACTTTTAAAAAATTCAGTTAGTATTACATTAGTATCAAATCAATTCTGTCAATAGAGGATGTGACTGTTGAGTAGGAAAGGCAGAGACAAGAGTCTGGGGGAAAAAAAAAAGAAAAAAAAAAAAAAGCTTTAGCTATGGGGTAACTGATCACTTTAATTTTTTCTAGTCCTGTGTGGAGCGGGGAGTGGTGGGGGTTATTTGGAAAGGAAGGCAGGAAAACCAACCCAAAACACCCCAAAAATCTTTTTTTTTTTTTTCCTGTCAGCACTTTAGAAGCTATTATTTTCTATTTAAGTTCATGGAGAGCTAGAAACATCTTCTCCTACCTTCAACATAAAGTAGTCATGAAGAGTTAGGAGAAGGCCAAAAGTAGCTTATTGAGTTGCAAGAGAACTTCAAGGACTACATAAATTTGTTCTGTAACAAACAGTAACCATGACAGCAGTAATAACAGTAAATGGCAATCGGGGTTAAAGGGCAATCGGGGTTAAAGAAGATAATAGAGACCAAGAGGTCCTGCGGATGCTGGTAGTTAGGGCAGACACACTTTATAGCTTACTTATTAATCTTAGCAAAGTTACAGGAAAAGAAGCACAGAGGTGTCTGTAACAGCTCAGGACCGATATGGAAGAACAAGTTCAGCAACGACCAGTATGGATCTCCTGGAGAGGACACTGCAATATGCTGTCGAGAATGAAAACACAAACATACTGGACCTAGAATAAATCATCCAAGCCTATGGATTCCACCACCGGGGGAAAGGAATAATTATCAACTTCCAAATAATGTTTATTGATTTCATTTTTTTCTCTTTATAAATGAAACTCAATTTCTGTAAGACATTTAATCTGTAAGATCTGTATTTAGTTCGGCTATAGCTTTTCAGTTGTTAGCAAACATTATTGTCCCTCTAAAGTTACTTGTTGAAAAGATAAATAAAGTCACGTGCTAAGGAATTCCGCCAGATCATAAGAATAACTGCCACTTTTTCCGAATTGTGCCTGGCACAATGCTGCTGATTTTCCACATGAACTCATGTAGTCCTCAGGACAATCCTGTCCAACAGATATTTATCATATCTAACTGATAAGCAGGCAAGTTTGAGAAGGATAAACAATTTGCTGAGCTAAAGTTAGTAAGTAATCAAGCTGGGATCTGAATCCGGTTCTCATTATATTCACAGCCAAGACTCTTTCTCTCATGTTATTGCCTCAGGATCTATTAATGTCTAGGTTACCAGGTAGACACAGCAGATTTTGTGCTCATGGTCTTAGTGATAGCAATATCACTGTAAGATTCACCCGTTAGGAATAACCTGATAGGAATTGTCTCTGTAAGATTAACCCGTTAGCAGAATCTTTATGAAGTGACATTCTAATAGGTACTCACCATTTTTTTTTTTTTTTTTTTGCTTAAATCAAGTGAGTACAACTTATTCTCAACTACTTGGAATTAATCTGGCAATAATAAAATCTAAATAGCCTTTGCAGGAGGGGGCTAAGACTAACTCATATCTTTACTCTCATTTCTGCATAGGGTAACTTGTTTCTAGGCATGTTCAATAATTTGAAAAAAACTAAATTTTACTTAAAATAGATCAGAACCTAGTAAATTTGGTAATAACTCTTATTTAGTCACTTAGAATTTTATGAATTTCTATTTTGTATAATTAGGGGAATTAATACTCAATTCTACTTTCCTAGATACTGTACCTCCCTTGAAGATATCTATTGTCTTCCTAATTAGCCAGAATAATCTGTTAATTAATGACAATTATCTTAAAGGCATGTAACAACAAATGACTAAATAAAATTAGGGAAACCATCTCTTAATACCTAATAAAAATCTCAAATATATCTCTGATCAAGGAACAGGCTGGATTGTGCTCCTTATGATTTACTCAAGATACAGTAGTGACTTTAATTAAATCTTCCATTTTTCACTTACTAGTCTCATATAGGCTAATTCATATATAGAAATCATTTGTCTTATCATTTTTTCTTTCTTATCTCCTCTACTTTTTATAATGAACTTAATTATTACCATCAGATATATTAAATTTGAAACCATGATTTATATGCAAGTTCTTATATTAAATATTCATGTCAATGTTATTTTAATATTCTACACTGATCCTGATGTCAAGGGCATTCAGTTAGAGGCAATAACCAGAAAAAGTCTGCATTAATGTTATTTATGCTTTTGTGTTTTTAATATGTAGTAATAAATGATATTACCACTCACTCAGGCAAAATGAGTTAAAATGAACCCTGAAAGAAGATATATGGTATCACAGAAGACCCCTATTGTTAACTTATTTGCTTCAGGAGGCTATGAGCCAAAGGAATGTGTGTGGCTTTGCGGCTAGATACACACTGTGCAGGGGTTAGAAAGTAGTAGTGCGAAAAGAAGTACTTCATAAAGTCTGCAAGAAGGCATCCAATCCTGATCTGGCATTTGAAACCAGCCACTGAAAATTAACCAATATTTTAGAAATGGAATGGTATCTTAGATTTCTATAATGGCTACGGTAGAAAAGGTCAATTCATGGTCATTACATTCATCATCAGCAAACTCCAACAGTAGTGCAGTGCACTAGAATGCTTATTTTGCTATATATTACTTTATTAATAACTGTATGTAGTTTAGGAGTATTCACAGGGAATAGCTAGCCATTCTTTCATTTATTCATTAACTCATCTCCAGTATTGTCTAAGGATTACCCTATACAATTTTGGTAACCTCCATGAGAGTACAAAATTTAAAAAGACACATTTTCTACTTTCAAGTAGTTACTATTGTAGTAGAAATTTTTAAAATTGAGTGAAACGAGTTAGGAACATGAATAATAGTTATGATAAATATTTATGATATAAGATTTTTATAATAATTCAGTGAAGACAAAACAAACTTTCTTGGGAAGAAAAATTGAGTGTGGATATTAGTATGTGGAAAGAACATGTTGTAAAAGAATAAATAACATGGGTCAAGTGGTATGTTGACAAGAAAGAGGTGTGGACACTAATTCATGCAAATTGTTTCCAGAGTCTGCTCTTCTACTAGCTACGTGATAAGAAGCAAGTTATTGACACTCTCAAAACCTCAGGGTCCCCAGCTATACACAGCTAAAGATCAATAATACCTACCTATCTCATATAACAACCATTTCACATAATATGTACAAAAGAGTCTAGCACAGGGTGGGGACATAATAGTTATACAATATAATTAGCTTCCTTTCCTTCAGAAATTAAGAAAGTAGGTAAGTCTGCATGCATACAGAATAGAAACAGATCAGCTTTTATGGGGCATACGGTACACGGAAGAACACAGTCAAGGGGCAAAGCTGGAAAGGCAGGCTAATACTAGGGTTTGAAGGAACTTAAATAATAGACTGACATTTGTATTGTATTCTAGCAGAATAAAGATCAACTCAAAATTCTTGCCCAAGAAACATGTTATCTAGCAGCACTGTCCTCAGAATGAATCACAGGCAAAGGGTCAGAAAAACAAGATTGGTAAGTTGCTGTCCATGAATGAGGTAATGGGATCCTAGCACTGACAGTGAATCCTGAGAAATTTGAAATGAATGCCTAACTTGCCAAAGGCAGGAATATTTTTAAAACACCTTAGGCTTGTGTACTCTAGTATCTGAGCTTGGATTTCCAACTTCAACTTTACTTATTTTTTTAAGCCCTTCAATAAATAACAGAATCTTGAGGAATTTGCCTTGTGGATGGTGAAGACCTGGTCTACAAGTCAAGATAAAAAAATGTTTCCTGTTCTTTGTGGACACAGATATTCTCTTTTAATGCTCCTCCGTGTCATGGGAAATGACTTGTATCCAATAGGAGCAGAATTTTGCTTCTCAACATCACTATTCTCATCATTCCCACACCCAGTTGTACTTTCTTCACAATTCACTTAATCCATATGGATGAATTTCTTTTCCATCAAATTCCATGTGAGTGCTGGTAAGTCTGTCTCATTGCCTCATATCTATACCCTCTGCCTAATATCAGCATAGCATTTTTGACCATTCTGCTAAATAATTCTGAAAAGGGCAAAAGAACTTATAGTATTTAGTAGTCAGTGTACTGTCTAATAATGTCAGTTCTTTACAGGTAGACACAGGGACAGCTTTCTGAGGGTGCACACTGTGACTTCCATCTGTGATGTCTATTAATTGTTGCTATGTCATTGTTCTATCCCCACGTATGAGTATATTACAAACTCTGGGTCTAGTCTACTAATCTTTTCTACTTTCTATCTTTTAGAATATTGTAGCTTCCAAAATTTCTAAAGTCCTTGTGTAAATGTTATCTAATTTTAAGAATCTGATGACCATGACCTAAGTCTTCATTCTAAGAACCAGGCTGAACTGAGATGGAACTGGTACTGGAAACCTAAATACAAGATCATTTTGAGAGTTAGAAATTAAAAATTTAAAGCCACTAGTCATGATTATGAAAATTTTGGATTATTGGAAAATGTTTCTGTGGCACTTCAACTCTTAGAAATTACTTGCTTCCGTCTGTTTCATCAGAGGAACCAGAAAATTACTTATGATAACACTTACAGAGGTTACTTACTTTAAAATAATTCATATATTCAGAACAATTATTCATCAGATCTTCAAATGGTATGCAAACCCACTTGTAAAAAATAATTTCTTCACTTCTTAGGTATTTTAATTGAAATTTATATCAATTAAAATTCACAGATGTTAAAACATGTTCTGGAACATCATAAGCTGAAATTTATTTCAATTTTAAAAATCATAGCATAGAGAAAGCAAGTATTTGAAGGTTCTTCTAAACCAATTTCAGTGATTTTTAAGTGCAAACTATGCAATTAAATTTTAAGTATGATTAAAGAACCAATGTACTTGAGGATATCTGCAATGTCGGTACAGATTTATGGTACTTTTTAACATGAAGGTATTTTTGCACAACTAATCTATTTTCTTCGAAAATGTGATGGAAATATTTAAATACTTCATTTGGTAGTTATTAGATGTCTTATATGGCTTTGAAAATAAATACTGACAGATATTCTGGTTACGAGCTAAGAATTTCTAACGAGACAGTGTAGCTTTTTTTTAAATTTGAGATTTTATTTATTTATTTGAGAGAGAGAGAGAGTGCATGAGCATGGGGAGGGGCAGAAGGAGAAGCAGACCCCCGGCTGAGCGGGGAGCCTGGCTCAGGACTCAATCCCTAGACCCCAGATCATGACCCAAGCTGAGGCAGATGCTTAACTGATTGAGCTACCCACACGTCCCATGGCACAGTGCACTTTTTGAAAAAAAAAAATCCATTAATGGAATCCATTTTATCAACAAACACAGAGATTTACTTAGCAGTTAACATGTATCCAGCCATGTTCTAAAATTAAAAAAACTAACTGCATATCATGCACATCTATTAAAAAATGCAAGAAAAATGAAATTTAGAAAAATGTTTCTTGTAGAAATGACATGTTAATATAAACAATGTAATTGACAAACAGATTAGAGAGGGTCACAGAGGCTATTTTTGTCAATTACACTAAATAATTCTAAATATCTAGATTCTAAAAATCTAGATTCTAAAAATGTTCACTAGAAAAACATTAATTTTTGACCTCACCCCTTAGGTTTCCTTTAACAGTGGAATTCAAACAATTTAAAAGGCAATTTGAATGTCTATTTTTCATTTGGCTATGCATTTCTTTGAGCAGAACAAAAAAATGTATTATGAAAAGAGAGAGAGTGCACTAGATTCCTTCCCCATTAATTTTAAAGTAATTGCGAGAGCAAAAGCCATGTCCATCGTGCATGTCTGAATGGCCTCAAGGAAGATCCAATTACAAACTGATATGTTTTCAACACACATAGCTTGCATATTTAATTCAGGTGTAACTCCAAAAGGAAACATCTCTTTGGTTTTAAATCCATAATAGGTTTCAGTTCACCTGGTTCTTTTCAATATATTAGGATAATTGCTTAGAATTTGGTGGTTTGTTGTTGTTGTTGTTGTTTTTGCTATTCATAGGTGCATATATGGAACACTTGATTTCACAGAGGTACATTTTATTGGGTAAATAATCATTTGTACATTTGAAGATAAATTATCTTCATCAAGAACATGAAAATGGATACCAATATATTTATAGAGCAACATATCTAATAAGGGCTGGGAGTCATATGTTGAGCACTTGCAAAATATATTAAAACAACTTAGCATTTCTTTCTTAATCCCTTGGAAGAGTCTAATATATTTTGATTAAGAACATAGAACAAAATATATTTTGAACACTAGACTAGTTTTCAGTATTACTGAATTTTAAAACTTTTGTCCAGAAGTCTGGATATAAAGATTAAAATTACATGGGTGAATAAGGAACACGAAAACTCACTTCATGTTTAAGTACTCATATGGAAAAACATGGATACATCTATCCTAACTTAAAATACACATATTGTAAGGGGCACCTGGGTGGCTCAGTCGGTTAAGTGTCTGCCTTCAGCTCAGGTCATGATCCCATGCAAAATTAAAATACTAGGAAACTGAAGGCACCTGGGTGGCTCAGTGGGTTAGAGCCTCTGCTTTCGGCTCAGGTCATGATCCCAGGGTCCTGGGATCGAGCCCCGCATCGGGCTTTCTGCTCCGTGGAGAGCCTGCTTCCTCCTCTCTCTCTGCCTGCCTCTCTGCCTACTTGTGATCTCTGTCTGTCAGATAAGTAAATAAAATCTTAAAAAAATAAAAAAATAAAAAAATAAAGAAGCAAGACAACCAACCCATGAATCATGAAAAGATAATACTCAGAAAAAGAAATAAAGAGTTGGACAGTATCATTCACAATAAGAGAAATACATGTTAAAAGTACACTGAAGTGGGGCACCTGGCTTGCTCAGTTGATTAATGATCTGCCTTCAGCTCAGGTCCTGATCCTAGGGTTTTGGGCTCAAAGTCCATATGGGGCTCCCTGTTCAGCCCCACTTGGGGCTCCCTGCTCAGTGGGGAGCATACTCCTCCCTTTCCCTCTACCCCCTGCTTGTACTCTCTTGTGCTGGCTCTCCCTCAAATAATACCTTTTAAAAAAGTACCCTGGAAATATTAAAAACTGAGATATTTATTGGATCCCCTAATTTTTTTGGTTCCTACCACCTCTTGTAGTGGGAGACCTTTTACTTTTCCTGTCAGAATATTCCTTTTGTTTCTGCCCATATTGGATTCTAGAGAATGTAAGTAGGAATTCTACTCTTCCTATAACACATTCCCCCAAAATGTATGATGACTAGAAATGTAGGGTTTCCTAGAGTCTATTCTAGTTTCCTTTTAGTTTCTGAGTATAGAGTATCTATTAATTTGACACCATAGTGAAACTTAAAACTATAGAAATGTATTTTATCTTGGCTTTGGCTTTAGCTGTGCATCTCCCATATAGAATATGCTATAGTCAGTCTCACTTTTTTTTTTAAGATTTTACTTATTTACTTGACAGACAGAGATCACAAGTAGGCACAGAGGCAGGCAGAGAGGGGGAAGCAAGCTCCCTGCTGAGCAGAGAGCCCGATGCGGGGCTCGATCCCAGGACCCTGAGATCATGACCTGAGCAGAAGGCAGAGGCTTTAACCCACTGAGCCACCCAGATGCCCCGTCAATCCCACTTTTATTGATGAAAAATATCAGTTTGATATCCATTTTTTTTAATTCATTAAGCTAATATTTGTTGGTTGTTGTTAGGAGATGAGAAAGATATCTTGAACTCCTAATCACCAGTATCTCAGAGTATGACTTTATTTGAAAAATAGGTGTTTCAGACAGAAGTAGTTAAATAGGTAAGGTCTTATGGGAGTAGGGTGGGCCTCGAATGCAATATGACTGGTGTTTTTATAAGAAGATGGTCATGTGAAGATACAGAGACACAGGCAGAGCGCATTGTGAAGGCAAAAAAGTAGAATAATGCACCTATAGCCCAAGGAATATGTGAGGCTACCAGAAGCTGAAAGAGGAAAGATCCTCCTTTAGAGACTTCCAAGGGAGCATGACCTTGCTAATACTTTGACTTTGGACTTCAAACTTCCAGAATTGTAAGAGAACAATTTTCTGCTGTTGTAAGCAAAATAAACCACCATACAAACAAAAATACACTGTAATATCATTTGTCACTTTTTCTATCATTTGTCAGTTTTTTAATTGGAACTGTATCCAAAGATTTGATAATGCTCCATTCTCTGTTTCATAGGCCGTTGGGAAACAAGTGCTGGCATACATTGCTGGTGGAAATGCCCAATTAATACACTCTATGGATGGTGATTTGATTTTATCTATGAAAATTACAGATGTGCTTGACTTTTAACATGGGAATTTTACTCCTGGAAATTCATCCTACAGAAAGATAGATATACCTTTTTTTTTTTTTTTAAGTTTTTGTTTATTTATTTGACAGAGAGAGATCACAAGCAGGCAGAGAGGCAGGCAGAGAGAGAGAGAGGAGGAAGCAGGCTCCCCGCCTAGCAGAGAGCCCGATGCGAGACTCAATCCCAGGATCCTGAGATCATGACCTGAGCTGAAGGCAGAGGCTTAACCCACTGAGCCACCCAGGCGCCTTAGATATACCTTCTTATATGTGAAGTAACATAGGTTTTTCATTGCAGCATTTATTATAATAGTAAAAGCCTGGAAACTACCCTGTACATATAAAGATAAGTTACATAAATTGTTATATAATAACAGCCTCATTATACACTGTATAGAAAAATATATGTGTATGTTTGTTATTCTGAGCATACGGCAAATACAAGAAGAAATTAACAACGGTCAAAAGCTAAAGATCTATAATTGAAATTTCAGCTTTGAAGTTATCAAGGTCAATTATTGCTTTCATGAAGACCTTAAGTCAACAAAAGTTGGGCCAAGCCAAAGGAGTTTCTGGTTTATCAAATCTTAGCCTAGTAATATTTACAAATTATGAATTTTCAGATTTTAAAATGTAACCAAGGGAATAAATTAAACATGCCCTGAAGTAACTCATGATCTTTTCTTAACTTTTCCCCTAAGGTTTACTTTTTAATTAAAATGCAATATCCAGATCTAGAACATGTGTCAAACTGAAGATAATTTTCCAGAGTCAAAGTGAAGTAAAATGTAAGAATGAACTACAAACATGAATCTAGTTAACATTTCAAGAATTTGGGAGTGAATCCCCACATACAATTTTTTGTAAATCAAACCAGACACAGTTCAGAACTACTCTTTCTGAATAGTTCTTATGACTTATCATTAGTATAGCCTTCCTTCTTCATACCATCCACTTCCACATAAAAATCTCTTCAGTCAGTTCTGACTTTTAAGCCTCAGGAGCAGCAATCTGAGTAAGTACTGACAATACACAATGGTTTGTAACTGTCACTGCATATCAAAATGACAAGGGGGGTATCTAATTATGTCAACCAAAAATTTGAAAATTCCATTGTTCAAACTAAACTTCAAATTGATCACTAGGTGAAAATACCTATCATAAAGCTAATGACTACTGGAGAGTTACATTCAAAATGTCCTTTCAAAATTTAGCCCTATTAAAGTCATCTGACTTAAAACATCAGAACAGAGCATCTGATCATTTGTGACCATGGTGATTAGCATTCCCTTCTGCATTATCATTATGAAAACAATTAATCAAGCCAATAGATACTATTCTAAATTTTGTGATGTTAATGATATTATCCATTTTTGATTATATATATATATATATATATATATATATATATATTCTGTTTCCAGAAAATAAATGTATGGTAGAAATATGGGATGAATATATAATTGAAAGAGTTAGTAAACTCTTGGAACAAAGAAAAGTTCTCATGTTAAGGATAAATACATTTTCCAAGTAAATTATGCTAAAAGTGTCCATGGGGAGAGGTTATTTTTAAATGAGAGGTTACGTTTAAATGATTAAACTGAAAATCTGTTATCTTGTTATGGGGGAAAAAGAATAAGCAACTTAAGCACTTTTTGGAACTTTCTCTACAATAATGATAATAATCTTAATCAACATAATTCTTTTCACCAAACACTATCTTAAAACACTTAAACAAAGTAACTGACTACACCTTCCCTATAAAAATCACTCATGGGGTCTGTTATCATGGTATTAGCACCAAAATGCTAAAACTACAAAATTTTCTAGAGGCCATTAAGCAGATGAATAAAGATATTGATTCTTCCTATATATAACTGAAACCCTTAAGGTAATTGCAGCATCATTATTTAATTATTCAAATAAACTCCTTGACTTTGATCAGAATTACATGAAAAGTCACTATTTCAGTTTCCAAATTATATATTATAAACAGCTGTTTATCTGAGAGGGCATAGGATAAGGAAGGGAAGACACATTTGTTGAACATGAGGCTCTTCTTAATTTTTTCCTAACTTATCTTTCTGGTTTTATCTCTTGTCACTTCACCTAATTAACTATACTTCCCGATAAGCTTTTTGATGCTAGATTCAAATGTGCCAGGCTTTTCCATTTCACCATGCTGACACAAGGCAAATCTGTATTACCCAAGGACATGTAACATGCAATGAATTCACCGTTCCCTAAATCTACCTAAACCAAACCTGTATCAAAAGAATGAGCTCAAATCTTATCTTTCACATCTCTCTAAAACCCCTGTAATCACTAAGCTTTCTGTTCTCTGAAGCAAGAAATACAACATTTTGTATAACTTTATCTTGCATTCTTTGAAGTATATTAACTTTCCCCATCCCTTACAGAGTTAGTTAGCCAAATTAAGTCAGATTTGTGTCTTGTGTTACACAAAGATAACACCTGACTCCCCTGGTTATATATTTGATCTTGCCCAGACATTGGTTGATTTGTTGATGCAATGTGGCATACATGGACCACTGCCTAGACCCCCCTTCAAGGAAGGACTTGTTGCCTTAGCATCGGAGAGTGTTACTGGCCCACTGCCTTCCACCAACCCACATGTCAGAGATTTCTTCAGCTGCAGAAAGCCAATTCACTCAAGTCTACACCCCTTACCATGGCAATCTGCATGGAACAACTTCTGGATTGCCAACTCTGGACAACTTTGATAGGTCATTTTAGCTCCAGAGTTACCAAAGGGGTCAGACAAGGAGGTGGCAAGCCTGAATCATACCCTGTTTCCTCTCTGACCCTAAGGCCACTTCCTAAGAACATTTTGGGTACTAAATTCCATCTCAGAGTACCCTCTGGGAAATCTTACCTATAACGTAAACCATCTGAAAATAAACTAAGAAATAATTTGCTTTTGGCAAAATTTTGTAGAATTTTCAGAAATAGCCATGACATCAAATATAGGGTGCCTACCAATGTAGCTGAGAAATTTTTTTTATTCACAAAATAGTTAACTATATTCTACATTATACCAGGAACTGGAGTAGTGATCAAGATAGACATGAAATATTACATCAGAAGTCTACTGTAGTTATAGAAATGGCTAAAACCATATAAAAATGAAAATATGATAATTTAGGTGAAGGGTTTTGTCACATTCTTGCATGAGTCAGTTCCTTAAGGAAGGGTTTTTCACATTTGCATAATCCCAAACTGACTGAAGTAACTGAAGTCAAAATCAATACAACCGAGACTGAAATAGTGTACATATTATGAAGGGTGTGGCAGTCACAAAGTCTGCTTAAACATATCCAGTTTACTAGGAATTTATTGCCAACCAAGTTGCAGTCTCTCATACTACATTTTTGAGGAGAATTTCCTTTTTCTTTATATGGACCTACAAAATCATTTCAGTTATAGCCTGAGAAAATTTAGCTCATCATAAATTTGAAAATAAGAATGATTCAAACAAAATAGACTTCTTAAAAAATTAGTATCTTTTCTGGAATAAGTTTTCACAGAGTAAGGGGTAATGATATGTTTTAAAGGTGTAGAGAAAAACTTGCCAAGAAAAGTCAATTAATCAAACAACTTGGAGAATTTGCTTGGTGAGAGACATTGCTACCAAATGAAGAGTATTTGGTAAAATTATTTTAAAGTGTAAAAGATGAGGGGTGCCTGGGTGGCTCAGTTAGTTAGATGTCTGATTTTTTATTTTGGCTCACATCATGATCTCAGGGTCCTGAAATGGAGCCCCTTGTCAGGCTCTGGACTAAGCATAGAGTCTGCTTCTCTCCTTCCCCCCGTGCCCCAAACCCCACCTCTAAAATAAAAATAAATAAATAAGTAAAGTGTAAAAGTTGAGATTCCTGATTAAATCTAAAATTCTAAAATAAGTAATAAAGACTCTTAAAAAAACAAATAGTAAAAATTAAAAGGTCACTAAATTGATAGAAATGTGAAGATAATAAAACTATTGGAATAATATGATAAATGTGAAGATAATAAAACTATGGAAATAGAAAGTTGAAATATTGTCTGATATGTAACAGAGTAATAGAGTACTTCAGAAACCCTGATCTAAAGAAAGAACAGAAAATACCAATATAAAACAGTAAGAATAACAAAAGAGATAAAACTATAGGGGGCAAATCAGAAACAAGAAGAAAACATCAGAGTTTTTAGAAGGATTTGCAATAATATTAGGAAAACATTACTGTTGTCATGTTCAGCACTACCCTTGTTCAACAATTTTCTAGAGGCTCCAGACAATGCTATATTATAGGAAAAAGAAATAAGGGATTTGAATATTAGGTAGAAAGAGATAAAATTAACATCAGTCATCAGTGGTATTTTTTTAACCAAGGAAATAAATAAAATATTAGAAGTAACAGATTAGATATAAATATGTAAAATCATAATGCTCATTTGTGCCAACCATATGCAATTAAAATGTAAATAAAGATAATAGTTTAATTATAATAAAAACAAAACCAGAACACTTTGAAGTTACTCCAGTAAGAAAGCACAATCATATTTTAAGAAAATTATAAAACTAAAATATATTTGAATAAGATATACTTCTTATCTGAATAAGGAGTTTCAACATTGCAAAGGTTCAGCTTCCCCAAAATTAAACTACATCTGTAATTCAATGTTAAATAAAGTATCACTTGGAAGAAAAAGAGATATTAATGCAACAAATTTCACTGAAAATGTAATATAAAAAACTTAATGCTTTGAATAATAGTGCCAGTATGCTTCCTGTAACAAATATCAAAATGTGCAATAAAGAGGAAACAAATGAAATGGTATTTAAATTAATTTCTTGAAGTAGTTACCAACAGGCTAATGATACACAAGATATTTTCAAAATAAGATAAATATATTCTAGTAATTTAGTTATAAAGTATTTATAAAGCCATTAATGTCAGGGGCTCAGATCTAAAAAAAAAATCTCTTTTAAAGAAACATCAACATAAGTAGAAATATTTATATTCTCACTTTTCTCAAAGTTTCAAGTGGTCCCAAAACATAATCTGTGGAAATTTCTAATAAGTCTCTATGTTCTCTTCTTTTTTCTAGCACCCTGAAACTCCTGGGAGCTCCTTTCCTACCAGTAGAGAACTAGCTCTAAGTTCTAGTTTTGTAATTTTGGTCTTCTGATGATATTTTTTTCTCTTTCTTTCTTTCTTTCTTTCTTTTTTTTTTTTTAATCTCTGAGATATCACCTCTTCTCCTGAATATGCAACAACTTGAAAATGTAGCTGCCCCTTCACCCCACTCTTATTCACCTGAATACATTTAAAGAGATTCAAACTTTTTAGGACTAAACTCCCATATATTAATACATTATTGTCTATGATATATATGGTTAACAGAATGGGGCACATCTAATCAGTCAAGAAAAAAAGTCTCAGAGATTTGTATTAAATTCTTCACAGTAATCATATCTGGATTTAATTAAGATATTTATCATTTTTACTAAGTATTTCTGCATTTTTATGAATACTTGCTCATTTATAATCAAAACATAATAAAACAAATGATTAACTTGTACAGAATCTATTAACATTCTCTTTCAATCCCTATATATACAACTATTTGGTAGAATAATGTTTTCCTCTATTGAAACACAGCTGTCCAGTAATGTATCAAGTAAATCTCGATAGTTAAAGAATTTTTGTATTATCACAAAATGTTAATTCAGGGAAAGATTATTATGGAGTATGGTGTAATTCTCATTATCAAGGGGAACTGACTATATTATATAATATTTCAGAGAAATTCCACAATCCAAATTCATCTTTTATATATTCATTTTCATTAGAGCTATACTTAGTTAAAATCAAAATGATCAGAATGGTAAAGATACTTTACAAATAATCATTTGAATTTTAATTATTTGAACATTCATGTGATAGTAAAGCTATCACTTAAAAATGATCAGTTGCTAAATGAATGTCATCAATGGATTTTATAATTTTAAGAAATTCCAACTTTTTAAAATTAAGTGAAATTAATCCAAATAGAAAGTTTATGTCTTCTTATAATGTTATTGTTTGATGAGAAGATCATATATTTTATTTCATTAATGTTAGATATTGATCAGTATGTTGTAAAAACAGGGAAAAGGATAATTCACTTAAGCGGCAGTTTTGCAATCCTGTGGGGAATAGGGTGGAACTTTAGCTAGAGCCACTTGATGGCTCTTCGAAGCCTCTAGTATATAGGCATAAAGTGCTACTGCTGCTGACAGACTCACTGTAGCCCTTTATATTATGAATCCTGACCACCAAGAAAGACTAGAGAGCTCTAAACCATCCATCTCCAATCCCCATCTGACCCTTATCCCTTACCATAGTTCTAAACTCCCTCATCCCCAAATTCTAGACAAGTCCTCTTCAGCTAGATCATCAGCTTTATGTCTTCCAAGGATCTTTTTCGATATCTTGATCTAAGTTTCAAAAGAAAACTCCGGGCAATCATTTGGGAGATCTATTTGATTTTTCATTTTAGCCTGAAATACTTTAGCCATTTAAAGACCCCCATTTATTTTTCTTTGTATAGACTCTAAGTTAATTTTACCTATTTTGTTTTAATTCTTAAAATTCTTCTAGTAAAGTGAAAATTTGCACATAGGTAGAAATACACCACATACGAATAAAAGAGAAACTGGACATTATTTTCCTTCCAGTTGGTATTACCTGCTAGTTATTACATTGTTTGTATTCTCCAAGACAGAATTGAATTCCTGCTACCCAAAATTTTATGGTGGTAGATATAATAGTTTCTATGACCCAAATTTTATTACTTCTCCCAAAAGGTACTCAACAGTCTGAACATTATAACTTGGCAGAAGGAGACACTTTTAAATCAAGTTAGAGATTTGAATCCTGCCACTTAGTAACTACTTAGAACTTTGGATCATTCATCTCCCCTCTCAGAACTCCAATCTCTTCATTGGAGAAAACCTATTGATGGATTGCTGTGAGATTAAACAAGGTGAGATACACAGAAACCCTGGTACTTGTCTTAAGTTTAATAACCAATGATTTAGAGTAAATCTCTTGGGCAGTCTAAGTGCAGATATTAACCACTTAAATTTCCCTTAAGATTACAACACTAGTTAGCAAACACATTAAGCTAGTGATTCTTGACTGTGTATCTGAACTTCAGAGAGAATCTAAATGCCTAGATATTGAATAAAAATCATTGTTGACATGTATGTGCACTTTTTCTCAATAATTTCATAGCTTTCATCAGTTGTTTCAAAAGAA
This sequence comes from Mellivora capensis, assembly GCA_004024625.1. NCBI lineage: Eukaryota > Metazoa > Chordata > Mammalia > Carnivora > Mustelidae > Mellivora > Mellivora capensis. The sequence goes on along the minus strand of PISX010005408.1, from coordinate 59,642 downwards.
TCTCTGAACTGAAAAAAAAGGGGGGGGTGAGAACTCCTGCTTTAGGCTCTTTTTATTTCTGCTTACAAAGAAAATATTATATTAAAAAAAAAGATGACTAGCAATGCTAATTTCAATAATGTTTTAGCCCTGTGTTGAGGAAATATTCTTTGAACTGCTGGACTTAAAAAATTTTCTTATTCTTTTTTTTTCCCTAACTCTCAAGTTAATAGATTTGATATGTTAGCACTTAGATTTCTTCTACTAAGAGTCATGCAGTTGTCAAATGTCTTTTTTCACTTTGGTAATCTTTATAAGTCTATAATCCGTGAAAACAATGAGTACCATGAATATTTCTGGAGATCTTACTGTCAACCTCCATCCTCAGACAATTAAAATTGTTTCCTATAAAACTTCTCTTGATACTTTAATCAAAGACTATAACTCTTAGATAAATATTTCCAATATTTAGGAGCACCTGGGTGGCTCAGTTGTTAAGCATCTGCCTTTGGTCAGGTCATGATCCCAGGGTCTTGGGATTCAGCCCCGTATCAGGCTCCCTGCTTAGAGGGAGACCTGCTTCTCCCTCTCTCACTCCCCCTGCTTGTGTTCCCTCTCTTGCTCTCTCTCTCTCTCTCTCTATCAAACAAATAAATAAATATTTCCAATATTTAAACATTTTAATCTATGAAGAAAATCAAAGAAGAACTTCACTCTTCAACTATAATCTAGGGGCTAAATGTTTTCTTAGATGTTTCTCCCTGGAGTGACGATCTTAGATACAGTTGTAAACGATCAATTCTCAATATAAATGCACCTTGCCCTTCTTGTCACCATGTGTGGATGACAAGATCAAATAATTAAGGAATCCTCTAGTTCTCAATAAGCAATTATTGATTAAGAAAAACAAACAAACAAACAAAAAAACCCCTAACTTTTGGTGGAGGTGCCTGTTTAGCTCAGTCAGTTAAGTGTCTGACTTCAGCCCAGGTCATGATGTCAGGGTCCTGGGATCCAGCCCTGTGTCAGGCTCCCTGCTCAGCTAGGAGTTGGCTTGTCCCTCTTCCTCTCCTTCTGGCTCTCCTCCCCCTCATGCTCTCTGTCTGTCTCTCAAATAAATAAATAAGTTAAAAAATTAAAAAATGTAATGACGTTCCTTATGAGGGAAGCTTTCTCTAATAGCATGACATTGAAACATGGATGAAAGTAAAGAGTATATATTCTTTACATTTACTTAAATAAAAACTATTTTAAAAAAGAAAACAAAGTTAGAAGGAGCTCTTCTAGGATTTTTAGATTTAAACTTCTTTCAGGACTTCCATTTTATTATGATAGATTAAGTATTTACATTTTCTCTGCACTTTCCCAAGATGCCACTAAAATAAGGTGAAGATTTTAAAAAGATACAAATCCCCCAAACAAAGAGAATGGGAGAGGTGGCAAAACAGCTGAACAAATGTCAACAAATTTCAGGGAAATGGATGTAGCAAAAGTAAGAAAGCAAAACAAAAACAACAACAACAACAAAAAATGTGCCTACAAAGGGTAATGCTAAGAATATGAAAGCCAATTCATTCAGCAAAACCCAGAAAGGGTATAAAAACCAAAGACATTTAGTACAACAGATGGTGAAGGTGAAAGATGGAGTTGAAACCAAGAATAATATTCAAAATTTGTATAAAGAGCAGTTAGAGTCTCTGGTCTTCTCTTTATCCAGAGTAGCAGTTTATGGTTCTTCCCTATCCTAGCAAGAAATTAAAGTTTTTAAATGGAGAAATTGAGCCAAAAAATTATATTTTGAGACACCAGGTACAAGAGAGATTGGGGGGAGAGGAGATTTATTTTAGAAAAAAAAAGGGGGGGAGGGAGAAGAAAAAGTTCTCTTTTTTTTCTTGTTTTGTCTTTAAAGTCTACATAATGAACAGAATTCACTGTAATCATCTCCAAAAATGTATAGACAGTTGTATAATGGTAGATTCTCTCTGAAAAGCTAAATGAACCCATATTGGGTAACTCAAACAAGTGGTCATAACGTTGCTCTCAGTAAAGCTCACATCACCAGATGGTACAGACTGAATGTTTGTGTCTCTCAATATTCTTATGTTGATCACTTAACTTCCTATGCAAGATTAGGTATTAGGATGTGGGGCTTTTGACAGATGACTATGTAATAAGGGTAGAGCTCTTACAGATGAATAAATTAGTGCCCTTACAAGAGACCTCAGAGAGCTCCCTCATCCACGCTGCTATGTGAGGACATAAGAAAAGAGCTATGAACCAGAAAACAGCTTTCTTCAGACACCAAGACAGTGCCGATGAGGGAGCAGAAAGCAAGCTGAGCGCAAAGCACAAGCTAACACCCCGCTCTTCCTCCGCCCCCAAAACACACTAGGTAGGATGTATGTGACAGTCCTCAGGCACACACAAAGGAAAAGGAAAAATAAATGGTTAACTGATAGAGATCAGAGTTATGCAGGACATGAGTCTCCATCAGTTTGCATCTATCTTAATGACTTACAAGAAACAAACAAAAAAACAAAAAAACTCCAGAAACCCTATAGATTCAATTTCCTGGAGCCCTAACATCACCCTCCCCTCCATAGGATAGGAAAATCTTATGTAATCAGTCACTCCTCACAACCCCAGTGCAGCAATTTCTGTCCATGGGTCCTGTCATGCTTTAATAAAACTACTTTTCTACACAAAAGATGCCTCAGGAATTTTTTCTTGGCCATTAGCCACAGACCTCCACGTCCATAACTTCAAACCATGTCAGTAACTTGATCTTGAATTTTTCAAACACTTCAAACCTTGATCTTGAATTTTTCAGCCTCTAAAATTGTGGGGAAATTTTTCTTAGCCTATAAGCTTCCCAGTCTATGATACACAGTTACAGCAGCCCAAATGGACTAAGATTAGTTCTATTTTTTTAATGTTTTTTTTTTTTAAGATTATTTATTTATTTATTTGACAGACAGAGATCACAAGTAGGCAGAGAGAGAGAGGAGGAAGCAGGCTCCCTGATTAGCAGAGAGCCCGACACGGGGCTCGATCCCAGGACCCTGAGATCACGACCTGAGCCGAAGGCAGAGGCTTTAACCACTGAGCCACCCAGGTGCCCCAGATTAGTTCTAAAGCCAAAGCCCATTCAAACAAACTGAAAGAAAAGAAAAACCCAGAGGGAAGGTACAATTCAGGAAACAAAGGAAAACATGAAAAACATCAACACGCTAAGACACATGAAAACATATACTGTATTGACCAAGAACACAGGGTTTCTTGCTTACTTGGTATGTTTTTTGTTTGTTTTTTAGTGATAGAAGAAACAAAAACAGCTTTTGGAAATTAAAAGTACAACACATATTTCTAAAAAATATTTTTGGAAGTAAAGTTCAAGAAAACTCTCAGAAAAATAAGGAACAAATATATAAACTTGGAAAATCTGAGACATAAGATTTGGAAATCAAAGAATGAATCCAGAGGTCTACAACTGACTAATAAGAATCCCAGAAGGAAGACAAGAACAAGCCAGATAATATCATCAAAAATGCCATGAGATCATGATCTCAGGGTCCTGGGATCGAGTCCCACATCAGGCTCTCTGCTCAGTAGGGAGCCTGCTTCCCTCTCTCTCTCTCTCTCTGCCTGCCTCTCTGCCTACTTGTAATCTCTGTCAAATAAATAAATGAAATCTTTATAAAAAAAATGCCATGAGAAAAAAAAAAGTTTCCAAGCTAACAGATAAAAGTTTCTAGATTCAAAGGGTCCTTAAAGAGCTCAGCACTATGAATGAAGGAGAAAAAAAAAAAAATCTAAGGTTCATCATTTGGAAATCTTGGGAATAGCAGGGGGGAAAAAAAAGCAGGAATTAGGAATTCCCTTACTTGGGTATTCTCCTTCAGTCCTAGGGTACCACACAGTTTCCCTATAACTTTTCATTACAGCAAATAACTCTTTACGTAATACTAAACCAAGAAGGAGGAAGATACTGTATCAAGAAATTAAAGGATACAACTGAGTTGCAAAACAAAGGGAGATTTTAGATGAAGAGGAAGAGAGGGCCCAGAGTTACAGCTGGGTCTTTAACCTAGACACTACCAGTCCAGATTGAACATGAGAGTGAAGTTCTTAAGGAAGGATTTCTCCCAGTAAGAGAGAGAAGGAAAACTAAAAAACAAACCAAAAACTGGTAGAGTTCATGAAGCATCTGACTTGTGGAAGAGAAGTTGGGGAAGAATTAGAGGTAGAGATATAGAATGCTTAGAAGAAAAAAAATTCTTGGTGAAATAGTTATTAGCAATACCTTTATAGTAATAATTCTGAAAAAAGGCCCTAAATTATCAATATAACTTGAAATTATGACATAAATATTACATAAGGAATATAAGTGAAAAAAGTGTAGAAAAGGATCTGAGAATATTAAATCTTCACTTTCCATATTAAATAGCCAAAAGATTTTATCTAAAATTGATACAATCAATAAATGGCAGTAGAAGCATATTTTTAGAAAGGTGGAGGGAAATGCCAGGAAACAGCTAAGAAAATTATCTCTGAAAAGTAAGACCCAAGGGAGCAGTCAGTAGCATAAGAGCACTAGAGGCTTATTTTTTCTTTTCTTTTGTTTAAATATAAGCTGATAGTGCTATTTATATAGTACTATATAAAATAAATAAATATATAGTACATATATGATACCATATAAATATATATTTATAAGTACATAAATATAAATAGTATATAACATATAATATAATAATTATAAGTATATAACAGAAACTTATATACTTATAAATACATATACTTACATAGATATATAAATATATATACTTACATTGATATTACAAGTCTATATCTATTTCTATATGCTACTTCGATTAAAAAACTGGAGAAAATATATCTTTAAAATTTCCCATTAAAAGAAAGTGAATTGTAAAAGAAAAAAAAAAAGAAAGCAAAGTGAAGAAAAACAAATGAGGTTATGCAGTCTGAAATAAAAATTTCTCTGGTTTATCTGGCTGAACCAAAAATATTAACTGTTTTTTGCAGTCACCCATTGGTTCACCTTTCTAGTTTCCTCTCTCCCTTTTATGAATCTTAGCGCTTATTCAAATTATACACTAAAATTCCTGGGCCATCAATAGCCACTTAAGCAATGGGACTCTACCTCACATTTGATAGAGGGATAAGCGTGCTCCCAAGATAGGCCACAGGGAAGCTTTTTCCTAAACCTTGCTCTTCAGATGAGGGGTTAGTGGGACCCTTCACACAAGCTGGGAAAAAGTTGAGATGATGATCTTTACTGCATTTAATATCTTGTCCCAGTCATTCCTGAAATACAGCAGTTTCCTGCTACTTGGATTCCAGAGATTGCCATTATTGTTCAAGTGGGCTTATAAAATTTACTTTTTGGAGTGAACTATTACCAAATCTCACATTTATAAATGATTTCTTTCTACTCTTTTAAACTATTCTTGGTTTATAAGATTTTATGTTTTCTCCTTGACAAACCACAAATGGAGTCTCGTAGGCAAATGCATAGGTCAATTGATGTTGTGATGGCAAATTAAAAATGCCAGTTACCAGGGATAAAATGAAAGTTATGTTATTATTCTCCCTAAAGTGTTATATAGTAATCAACACCCTGAGAGAGAGAAACATGATTTGAGAGTTGGCTTATATGAGCATAGTGGTTCATGGGATTTCTCCAAATCTTGATTGAGGTTCTACCTACTTGTGTGTGTGTGTGTGTGTGCGCGCGTGCGGGTGCGCACGCACAAATGCACTTAATGGTAAAACTAATTTTGTTCTTACTTACAGGTGAATTTTACCTTGAGATTATGCCACTATACCATATTAGACACTGACATGTTCCTAAATTTAAGCACTTGAGAAAGAGAAATCCAAATGATAAATATCGCTTAGTAATTCACCAAGGCCCCTTGTCCCTGAATACTTTATGCTCTGATGCTGATTTGTAAGTCAAATAGTTTAGTTGTATGCCAGTGTTCACATTCAGCCTTATCAACCTCATAGCACAAAGAGACCTTGTAATGTAATATCTCATCACCAAAAGGACAGTTAGATAATATAGGACTGTGCTTCAAAAATGGCTTAGCTGGCAAATACATATTTTAAACAGACTGGTTGGTTGACTTAAATATTAGAACTGTCTTTCATCAAGTCTTGATTGGCTGATTGTTAACCTTGAACCAACAGTAGCTTGTTTGAAAAACATTTCATTTAAGGTGATGAAAATAATATCTTGTATTATTAACAGACTCCTAAAAACCCTCATTTACTATCCACATAATAATAATCTGGCATATGCATTACCCTTTAGAAATTGAAACATCACTGTATCTATTTGAACTACTAAATGGAAAAGAGATATGAATAAAAAATATTTAAATAATAGGAAGTTCTTAAACATAAGTTTTAATCTTATTATGAAAAGTTGGCATTAATTATGCAAGTTTGTGTGCCAAAATATACTTTGCTGGTCTTGGTTGCTTTATTATCATGGTGAATATAAGAAAATGTATTCAATATACCTGGATCACAATTCACAGATTTTAAATAAATTGTTTCTTTTTTGCTTTTCTGATACTGCTTTAAGAAGTTCAAGCTAATCAAAGTCTAAATCTTAAAGGGAGAAAATAATTTATTGATTGAAACAGGCCATGATGCATGAGTCTTGTAAAGAGATAAAATTAAATTTACTGGAGAAGTGCTCTGTACTTCATCTTCACTTCCACTAGGAAATGGTGTATTGTTCTGCCTACATAGGAAGAAAAATATGAAAGAATACCTGGAGATCAGGGTCTTTCCAGAATTCATAGTAATTTCCAAATGGATCACATTAGAAATTGAAGAATTCTCACCCACTGCCCATCTCACCACAACATATGCCCTGCAGGAATTCTTACATGTTTAAATTGGGAATTTTTTGGTACAGATGGTGGTGGTGAATTTCCACTGGACTACAGATAAGGCTTTAAGTAAAGGGATGATAATCTGTTAATAGCAATTCTGATTAGTTCAGAAGCAGTGGACTTTATGCTTTAATAGGAAAGTCCTGTACTCATTTTCAATTAGAAAACTCTGCTAACACAATTACACACACTGTTTATAAATATCTTAATATCCAGTGGTAAATAAGAATGTCATTTTCTTAACAGTTACAAATGTCTGTGATGTACACAAATGCAGATTTACTGTAACAAAAATTATAGAGATATATATATATATATAAGAGAATACAACTTGATTGAAGAGGAAAAAATGAACATTGTTTTAAAATGGCAATTTTTTTTTCTGCAGGCAGTCACTTCAAAGACAATTAGATTATCAAGCAGAAGAGTTGATTTATCTTTAATGAATCTCTTGATATTATTCCATAGCTTTCAAAAATATAAAGGTTAACTGAAAAGGTTGTCATGGACATTATTTAAGAGTTAATTGTGTATACAAGTGTAAAAACAGAACAGAACCTTTTCAAAATATATTCATACCTAAACCCAATAAAATAGGAGAGGATTTGTGGCACTCTTTTGGGTGGCCAGCATTAATAGGCAAATATTCTTAATAAGTTAATCTCCACAACTAACAACCACAGTGAAATGGAAATTAACAAGTTCTTGTTTTTATTTTTAAAATAAAAATATCTGAAACAAGAAATTTCAGTGTTTATATATGTACCTACATCCAAAAACTGTGTTAAACTTCAATATCATACTTTGAAGGAGTTAGTGTTGAGTAAGTGATAGGAAAATATTTGTATTTTAACTTTTCCCTCCTGACTTAAAGCAGATTCCACATCAACCAACAAACTCCACAATCGCATACAAGATGGTTTATATATCATGTATATATGGCATAAAATATATAAAAATAAATCTATGAAATACATATAGAAGAAACAAGATAAGGATAAAAATAAACTGAAACAAGGGTCAATTATTTTCTAAAATGCATGCATTTTAGAGGCATCTGGTTGGCTCAGTCGGTTAAGTGTCTGCCTTTGGCTCGGGTCATGATCCAAGGGTCCTGGGATAGAGCCCCGCACTACTGAGCAGGGAGCCAGCTTCTCCTTCTCCTTTTGCTCCCCAGCCCCGCCCACCCCGCCTGTGATCTCTCTCTCTGTCAAACAAATAAGTTAAATTAAGTCTTTAAAATGCATGCATTTTAGACAAAAGCAACCAAATAAATTGGAAGACCAAAAAACTGCATTCCTGCATCGGTGAAGATCCTTAAATCCACCCTCCATTAATGATACTATTTCCTTCTACAAATTTCCTATCATACTTCCTCTGTTTCAACCTGATAAAACATTGTTTTATTAACTTAATATTACCAGACAAATCTCACCAAGTTTAAGTCTATGCCATGATAGTGATCTTTATAAGCCCTAGAGTACAAAGATGGCATGGGACTTTGTGCATAGTACGCCCTCCATAGAAGTCTATTAAAAAACAAATGAAGTAAGCATATCCACCCTTCAAACTAAAAATAAATATTTACTAAATTCTTACTACTCAGTAAGTGGGTATTACAGGAGTTACAAAGCCTGAAGTAGCTATCAATCAAAAGATATCAACAACCTTGTTGGGGATGCAAAAATAACACACAGCTTTAGGTGTTACACCTTCGTCCATGCATTATAAATTTAGTAAAAAACTAAAGAAAATAGAATAATGTAGGTTGAAATCCACTGATTTAAGGCAACATTACATGAAAAAAACTAGAGAATACTGTGTTGTGAAGCATCTCTCTGCAGAAGAATAAAATACTTTTTCACTAATTGGACCATAGTATAACATGTTCATTATGTGAATGAGCCATCCTCATTTTGAAATTAACCTATTTTTCATTTTAAAGGGACTTAGCTCATTACTTTACTCACAAAAGTAAAGTATTTTTCTGGCTTTGTACTCAAGCCCCTTGTGTTTGCAACCCTCCCAAAAAGCTTATACATGTTTCCTGCGGTTAATATACCACACGTTTGCTAAAGCAGACAATTGTTAATTTACTGATCAGATTCACCTATTATTTGTATACATTATATCAAACATATTCCTAATGCACTAAAACTTCTTTGTGAGGATGCAAGGAAATTACAGTGAATATGGTTGAGATCAAGTGGGCCCTTAGATCTTCATTATAAATTATCAAAAAAAAAAAAAAAAAGAACTGGTTCCCTTGGCTATTTTCTTACCAGGAAACAAATGAAAAAGGGAAATTTATTTCTGACCATAACTCCCAAATGTTTCATTTTCACTTTCCTCGAGTTAACTTTCTCACCTAGCTAAGCAGCACTTCCTGCTATTATTAGCTGCTGGTCCAATATCAGCTGACCAGTATCCATCAAACGCCTTGCTTCCATGAGCTTAGGGACTCCCAAGGAACCCCACAGATGTAGACTTCTGCTTACAGCTTCTAATTATTTTCTAACAGATAATGGAACATTTAAGTTCCGAGAGATTAGATTAAATTTGTAAGTGGATCAAAACCCTAGATAAAATTGCAGTGGCTATGATCACTGTGGAAAACTGTAAGCTTTTTAGTTTTGAGATAAAGTGCCCTCATTGATTGCTTATTTTCTTGACAAACTGCTCTCATAATTTTTCTACCTCCGAGGTGCTCATTCTTATTTCTAATCACACTGTGCCCACCTATACATAAACTGTAAGCTATGAGAACTAAAAACATGGCTTTTTAGGACCTGCAGCAGCATTTAGAAATGTTCAAAACAATACCTTGATATTTTTAGTTTTACTGGGGGAAAAATTGAGCTTTTTATGTAGTATGTATAGAACAAGTCATTTTTTAAAAAGGCTTAAAGAAATAGAGATTCTATAGTAATCATTTTATGAAAAGGGATCATGATGAGATTAAAATATATGTATTTACAGTATAGGTAATACTTATAATTTATTTATATTAATAACATAATTATGAAATATATTTATAGTATATAATAATGTATATTAATATATATCAATATATATTCACTCCACTATGTAGACACACACACACATGTGTGTGTGTGTGTGTGTGTGTGTGTGTGTATGCGCTACTGAAAATATCACAGCCCATTAACCCTTCATTTCCTGAATCAAATCACTGGTACCTGAATAACTGAAATCACCTTATGCCACATAATGTAAACCAGGCTTTTATTCAGGTGGTCCCTTCCTCTAGCAGAAAAAATACTTTGTATCCTTGAATCTGTAAGCAAATTAATCAAACCATCCATATCAAGTTTTGATATGTTTGAAATTATTTACTAAGTTTTTGGAAATTCTGTTTCCCAGTTTCTGCTTGCCCTATGGACAAGAGCTTTCTACCTGAATTTTATGAGCAAGTTTTGTATGATAAACAGCTCTTCCTACTGGTGCAATCAAACTGAGTGAGAATTCTTCCTAAGCCATTATAATTAGCAAATACCATTCAGATTGGAGTCAGAAACTGCACATGATCAGTATAATTCTCTTCTAGCTCTCTGGTGGCACAGCAGTACATCCCCTAGTGATTTATGAAATTCACCAAATTGTAGAGTTTACAAAGCTGGAAAATACCTACAATATGGAAAACTAATGACTTTAACATATTCCTAATTTTCATTCATTGAATTCAAATATTGGCACAGTAGACTATGTGCTCTTGAGAAATGTCCTCTCATGCACACAAACCCAAGAAATGCTTCAGAGAAATAGAAGCAGAAAACTTATTAAGTTACATGTTGAGGTTTACAGAGAGAAACCTGTTTTTTAGGTGCTTCAAGAGAAAAATTAAGCCTGTGAGAATGTAAAACTTGTCAGGTATGTTGCCTATTTTCAAACATTTTAATATTCCCTCAGACAATGTTCAAAGCTGAAGTTTTAAAATATCTATTAAATTCAGATAACTGATGACTGCAGTGAATTATGACTGCAATGAATTATGACTGCAGTCATAATTATTTCTGCAATTATTTCTATTATTTATTTTTGCCAAAATCTGTGGTAAAATCAAATTCCCCCCTTCCTTTTTATACAGGATCCCATCCACGCATCCTTACTCCTTTTGGAATAGATATAAATAGGCAAGAGACAAGGGTGGGGCCAGGGGATACTCTAATAACAGGTTGTTATTAGAGAAGCAAACACTATCCTAAACCACAACATAAAATTTCAGGAACTCAAGATTAAGAAGAAGCTAAAAATGAAACCTAGTCCTACCTGCCCATATATAATGGAAACATTTGCAGAGAAGCATTCAAAAGGTTCCCACTAGGGGAGGTTCCTGGCCTCCTGGATATATCAAAAATCTACAAAGGGTTTTCCTTCTTCTTCTTCTTCTTCTTTTTTTTAAAGATTTATTTATTTATTTGACAGAGAGAAAGAAAGAGAGAGAGAGCACAAGCAGGGGGAGCAGGAGAGGGAGAAGTGGGCTATTCGCTGAGCAGGGAGCCTGATGTGGAGCTTGATCCCTGGACTCTGAAATCATGACCTGACCTGCTAAGGCAGACACCTAACTGATGGATCCACCCAGGCACCTCAGGGTTTTCCTACTTAAAGGGCTTTCAAAGAGTCAATACTCTTACTTAGAGTCAATATGGAAGATGTATTTTTCAGAGATATGTTGTTACTCTGGATTCAAAACAGCTACTAAATTTGAGTTTGTAGAAATAAATCAGAGATTAGCATTATAAATATTTAAGGAAAATGATCCAAGTACAATACGATACAATATGTCAAATAAAGGTAAGACTGTTGGGGGGAAATACTACAGAAATCAATTAGATTGGAATGAAGAAGCCTTAAAAGACGAATAGAAGTCTTTTGAAAAATAGGGGGAAAAAATCTATTCAGGCAATTAACAAAACATTAATTGGTTCCTAACTACATGCTTGCATTATGCTTGTCATTAAATAGGCAGTTGTGGGGTCAACAGTCTTTGTTGTCAAAGATCCTATAGCCTAGTGGTAGAGTGGGCTTCTACAATAATAAATAGCACAAATAAGTATGTAATAATCTATCATGATAGATGCACAAAGGAAAATTTCTAAATTCTGTTAGGTTATAATTTGGATTAAGGGGTCAGGAAAGCTATCTTTGAGAAAGTGTGCTTAAGCTGAGAAAAATAAATATGACTGCGAGTTCATCAGGTGTTATTGGAAGAAAGATGCTCCAGGCAGAAGCATTGTTTTCTTTGGCTTATAAGGAGTAAAAAGAAGGTCAATGAAGAGAATGAAGACAGGAAAATGATGAGGAGTTAGTATTTTGCTCTAGTGAAGCCACTGGAAGTTTTTATGCCGAGGAGTAACACAATTTAAGACTTGTATTAAAAAGTAAGGAGATCAAACTGGAGGTTATTCTCATAATTCAAGCTGAAGAAGTCAACAGTTTGGATTAAGGTGGTAGCAGTGGAGTATAACAAGAAGAGGAAGCTCTCCAAATGTGTTTTTGGCATAGAATAAGAGCATTTGCTTTTGAATTGTTAGTGGATCATGTGAGGGATTGTGACATTCAATGACAAATCCCAAACTACTGATAGGGACAATAGGGTGGATACATACACAAATTATTTATGTAGGTAAGATTGAATGCAGGAGAGATTTAGAAGAGAAGGTATAAAAGTACATTCTGAATGTGTTAAACTTGAGATGACCCTGAGATTTCAGATGACCCTGGGATTTCAACTTGGAGATATCAAGGATGGAGATGAGGTCAGATTCATAAAATAAACTAGAGATGAAATTTGGTAATCCAAAGAGAACATTTAGGGAAAAGAGGTCTACACCATGGCACTAAGAAATTTCAGTATTTCCAGGATTGCTTAATGCCAGCATGATTTTGAGAAGCAAGAAAGTTGAGGATTTTTGAAGGAATGTGATTATAACAGTGAGCCATGAACCCAAGTTGTTTGAGGAGGGATATGAGGGAAGGGGCAGCTGAGAGGTAGCGAAAACCAGAAGAGTCGATATATGGGTGATATCCAAAAGGGTAAAATGTTCCTCAAGTATGTGCAATAGGAAAGGAACCAGAGGGGCAGGAGAAGGCAGTTAGAGAATGGGTGTTTGAAATAGTGATTTCAGATGTGATGCCATTTCTAATCAAACCCTATACAGTTAACAGGATATAAACAAGGCTTAATGGAATAAACTATAACAGAAATTATTTACTTTAGTTACTGGTAAATTTCTTTTTTCTTGTGTTTTCTTTTCCTTCCCTTTCCTTTCTTTTCTTTTTAGGAGAGCTTCGAAAGACTAACTTCTAATTCTAATGGAGTTTATAGAACTCTTTTTGAAGATATTGTTTGATTTTTAAAAGCAAAGTAACTACCTAAATGTTTTTTTAATTATTTTAGCTATAATTCTCTTAAGGAAAAAAGAATTGTTTATAACTGACTTCTCAAGATCATGGCAGCAGTGTTGAATCCTTTGACATTTAAGTAGTGGGCTTTTTAAAAAAGGAATTTGGCATTTTTTTACCTCTAAAATTGATTAATTATATTCATGTATGCAAATGAGCAAAATCTGTAAGACCTAAAGATATCATTGGAATAAACTGTATGAATTTTTAAAAATCCATTATTAGTATGATACAGGATCTAAGAGTTACTGTTAACTCTGTGAAGTCATAAGCATAAAAATGTTATTTTTATAATGTGAAATTGATGTTATTGACTAAAACATCTTTTCAAATAATTTTTTAAGTCTGCTATAATCTGAGAGAAAATATAAACTCTACTAATAAATTATATTTGTCTCAACCCATTAATATAATATCAGTTAGAGTTGGAACAACTCTCATTAAGGCAATGAATATGATAGGGCACTAGGATGGCTCAATCAGTTAAACATCTGACTCTTGGTTTCTGCTTCTCATGATCTCATGGTCATGATCTCACTGTTATGAGACTGAGTCCCACATCAGGCTCTGTGCTGAACTGAGCATGGAACCTCCTTGGGATTCTCTCTCCTCTCCTTTTGCCCCTCTCTACCTGCTCACATACTGGCTCACTTTCTCTCTCTCTCTCTCTCTCTCTCTCACAAAAATAAATAAATAAATAAATAAATAAATAAATACAATTTTTTAAAAAGTCATTGAATATCATAAGGGCAGTACAAGGAAGAGCAACATGTAAGCACAATTCACATGGACATTTCGTCTGAAAATAGTGCAATGATCCTGTAAGATAAATAGATTTTCCTATTGTATGGGGAGAGGGCAACAAGCTCTTCTTCCTTTAATAGAAATGACTTTTTTTTTAAGATTTTATTTATTTATTTGACAGACAGAGATCACAAGTAGGCAGAGAAGCAGCCAGAGAGAGAGGGGGAAGCAGGCTCCCCACTGAGCAGAGAGCCCGATGCAGGGCTCGATCCCAGGACCTGGGACCATGACCTGAGCCAAAGGCAGAGGCTTCAACCCACTGAGCCACCCAGGCGCCCCGAAATATGACTATTTACACAGTAAGTCTGGATAATCTGAAACATATTTCCTTGGAGCACCTTATTGGGAGCTAAGTGGTTGACTCGGCATGGGAAAGCTGTCGCTAAAGCCAACAAATGGAGCACTAAGCTGAGTATTATTATTATTCAGTCACTGGAATTTAGGATAATTGTTTTTTTAATCTCAATTTTTTAAAGAAAACAAATAAATAAAATATTTAAATACATATACACTTCCAAGGGATATAGAATAATGTCAAGTGATATTGGGCTTAAATATCAAAGAAAACAATAGCAACAACAAAACAACAGTAGTAGAAATTCAGACAAACTCAAGAGTCTGTCTGATTTGACCAGACCATGGTCCCCAATTCCAGGAATCTTCTTCAATAGCCTCATTTTTTAGATATGTGTTCTGTACCATTTGATGGATAAAAAGAAAACAAAACACAAAACCCAAAAGACAACAAGGTAAAACCAAACCAAAAATAAAAAAAAATAATACCGTGTGTTTTTCCAATGGAATGGAAACAAAAACTAGAAGTGTGTGTAAGTGTAGATATTATTCTTAAGAAGGTGGACCTCTAGGGTCATTTTCTTAATGTTGTTCAATGTGATCTTTCTTTATGGGAATTAAGGAAATACTGGCCATTCACTAGCTATGTGTTATTATTGTCATTATGAATTCATTAGACATATTCGGGTGAGTTGAGTAACAGCCTTCTGACCAAATTCTCCTTCTTCTGCTTTTAGCATAGCATTTCATAGAATACAAATTTTTTCTTATTTATTTTTGCCTATGGTAAAAATTCTAAGAAAATATAAAAGTCATCTCCTGTGCCCTGGATATCAATAGAAATATTGGATGTAATGAGCTTTAAGTTGTTGTATTTTGTCATTTATTAAAATAACCAGTAACACAGAGCTACATCTGATAAACTTAGTAGTAGTAGTTATTGAATCTAGAATATTCTACTCCAACTATAAAGTTGCATGTTGGGGGTAGGGTGGGACAAAGAGATCTAATGCTTAGTAAGAGTATACAGTTCCTATTATCTTCAGAAGCTTTATTTTTTTCTTTAAAATGGCATAAAACATATGTTGATAAACAAATATATATAGACACTAGTTTTCAAAAGAGAAGGTAGCATGATTGCAGTATATGTTATTTGAGTTTAAAAGTTAAACTTGGAATACTCTACCGCATAGAAGAACCCAAACTAAAAGATATGCCAAATAAGACTTTCATCTTAATAACCTTGGGAATATGAGCAACTTCAAGTTAATTCTTAGGCCCAAGTTATAAATAAATTTGCTCACATGAAACTTTCTATTACAGTTTGATATGTTATTTAAGTACTCATAATGATTTACACACATAGTAGATGAGCTAACAATGTTGGTATGAAATGTAGATAATTTTTGCATTCAAATTACACCAGCCTGTTTAAAATCTGAATTTATCATTAACTTTGCCAGTGCAACTGTATTTTAATTATTGCAATGTCATACTAATGTTTTGAAGGAAGTTGTGAAAATAGTAGGAGGTGTTTCTGCTTGATATTTATTGAAATTGCCAATAGCAGTCCGCCAATCTATTAATCTTCTAGCATTTATCCATGAGGTACGAGAGGCTCAGAAAAAAATATTTTCCCTAATACATTTTTTTTAAACTTTTAAAAAGAACATACTGTTTGGAGTCTGTTGGTCACCAGATTTATCAACTATTTAGGAAAATGACCCCTTTTATGGCTCAATCAGCGTCTCATCTAAAATTCAGTAGAAATCTAAGACTTTAAACTGCCATCCCTACTCCTGTTTCCATGGGAATAGACTTCAGATCAGTAAAAAAAAAATGGATGGGGTTAGGAGCTTTCAAATAATCATTCAAAATCATGATGAAGCTTTTAGAGCTTCTTTCTTAGGTGATTATTTTGTAGCCTCTTAACCCCTTTTTGCCGGTCTGTTTCCATGGAAATATGACAAAAATGGCTGTCTAAGCCTCCAGCAGAGATTATTAGCATTCTTGTGGATTTCAGCTTTGGCTACAGTCTAGGCTGGACAGATCTTTTTTTTTTTTTAATCAGTCTTACATATTAACATACACTGTGTATATTCATTGTCCTTTTTCTTCATAACTTTTACTTTGAAAATTCCCTTCACAACTATATACCTATAATCTAGATCAAATTGATTGTGACATCACTGAAAAAGACTTTAGTTTTACATTTTACTATATGAGCCAGGACATGTAGCTGCAGAGAATGTCAGAACTCTCAGACACCTTCAGAAAGAAACACTATTTAGTTTCCGGACTCAATGTCTGTCAGGTGTCAGTGATAAGTAACAAAGGTGGTATTCAAATTATTAAGCAACTGGTAAGGTACAGCACCAACTGATCAGAACAGCTGGTTTGTATCAGTTAATTATCAGTTCTATTATCTAATAACCAATATGTTGTTGAACTAAAAGCAGCCCTATATAAGAGACTAAGCATTATATCCAAATAAATTATCCAAAGTCAAAACCTGAGCTCCTATACAACTTAAAAAAGAGCTTACAAGAGAAACTGGGTAGAAATATATAGCAATCCATCTTTAAAAATCAAAGTGCATATGCTTGCATCATCTTTCATATAAAGGTCATTTGAAAATCAAAATTATCCCTATTATTGAAGACTTTATGCTAAATAAGAAAGAATATATACATGGGTCTTTGATAGAACCGCTGGCAAGTTATCTTGTGTTGAATGTGAAAAAAATAACAGCATACCACATACATATTTTATCTGTCCTACGTTCTGAAATTCGCTGAACAACTCAATCTACAATTTTTGCTAGGGGAAATCTTAAAGTTCTGATTGACTTCATAAAGTATTTTTATTCTTCAGAACTCTATTTTTCTATAGTTGGAGCTTTTTACTCATTAGGTTTGTCTTCTGAATTTGAACTGAAAAAGTAAATTTCAAATGGTAATTATCTGACTTAGGTAGATTCCTAATTTAAATTTAACACTAACTTACTATAGAAACTGATCTTTTGCCTTTCTTTACATCGTAGTTAAATACATAGCACTTGAGAGCAAAATTTGGCTTGCAGGGCTTCAGCCTGGAACACAGCCATACCCATTCTTGTGTTTTGTTTTGTTTTGTTTTGTTTTTCAAAGACCTTATCTATTTACTTGAGAGAGAGAGAGAGTGAGAGAGAGAGCATGAGAAGGGGGAGGGTCAGAGGAAGAAGCAGACTCCCGATGAACAGGGAGCCCAACGTGGAAATCAATCTGAGGACTCCAGGACCACAATCCGAGCCCAAGGCAGTCGCCCAACCAACTTAGCCCTCCAGGCGCCCCTGTTTTGTTTTGTTTTTAAGTGTCTATGGCTGCTCATCTACCAAAAGAATGGAGTTGAGTAGTTTCTATGGAGACCACATCGCACAAAAGTGCCTACTTATTCTCTGGTCCTTTAAGCAAAAGTTTGCTGACCTTTGCTCAAGGCTTTAATTGTAGAGTATACCATTTCTTTCTTTCTTTTTTTTTTTATTATAAAAGAAGTGTATTATAAATGGATAAAAATGTGGTTGCCTGGTGTCTATACTTACATCCATGAACTCCACATTGGCTTTGGGACCAGTCGTTTCATTAAGAATCTTAATAGCCACAGGAATCTTTACTGTTTCTCCTTCAGGTACCCAAATGCCCTTTGGGGGGGAAAATCACATTAAAATCTATATGAAGATATACAAATTTATACCAGAAACAAAATTTGATTTAACTACTCAATCTATTAATTTCTTAAAAAAATAATTTAGAGGTTCTATATTCTTTTATTCAATCAACAAACATTTATCTAACACCTGTTATGTGTTACAAGTTACTTAGCAACTTTGTTGTCTCCTTTATTATCTGAAGATGAATCATATATTTATTCTGCTTTCAAGTTGTTTACTATTACATTATAAAGCATTTCTATTATAAAATTCAATATGTATGTGTGAAAAAGCTTTTCAATAGTGACAGAAATGAAATAAGATATAAATATTAGATTCGGATGATACACCAATTTCTTGAGACTTGGAGAACACTGTTCTAATTTTTGATATTCAGTTGTCTGTAAATTGTAATTTAGAAGACTGGGTTAAGTAATGTTGGAGGTTCTCTTCAGTTTTAATATTATCTAATTATTCTGCAACTAAAACAAATAAAGATACAAAAAAGGATATTCTCGTGTTCCTGAAGATTGGATTGGTTTAAAAATTAGTTTTCTAAGATGATTACTTAAGAATTAGTTTTCAAAGGCAAGTACTAGAGAGAACTGAGCACATATTAATTTGTCTTTATTATCAAATATTGTGTATGTGTTTGTCAAGGATTTTTATTATCTCTGAATATAAAATATTTATACTAGTCATTGCCAGTTCTCTCCTCCTACAAAAATATCATTATAATATCTGAATAGGATCTACACACTAGAAAGGATAAAGTAGGTGGAACTTGAGTCAAGGACAACATTAAGGTAAATAACAGCATTTCTGAGTAAACAATTCAACCATTTGAATTAGGACAATAATTTTGATAAGACATTGGGGGTGCATCAATTATCGAAGAATTTTTTTGAAGCATATTGTCCCAAATGAACACAGAAGCAAGAAAATCTCAAATTTTAGCTTATTAGCCCTGACATCAAAAAACTCTTCTTAGTCTAGTTTTAACATTAAAATGAAAGGGGGAAAAATTCTCTTATTCCTAAAGAGAACATCTCTAGTTTTTCTTAGTATCAGCTGGTTCTAGTCATAAAAAAATGTTTTTCGTTTTGTACTTCCATGCTAAAACATATGTATTTGTGTTATTGAAAGTTGTAATAATATAAGAGGAAACCTAAACACAAGAATTATTTAAAAGTCAGAATAATACAGAAAAAAAGGGCTTTAACCATTAGAAGGTGAAGTTAAGAGTAACATTCTTCTTAGAGTTAATAGGGAAATCTATGTGTCAAATTTAAAAAAAAAGCCAAGTTCCTCGTGGTGTAATTTTTTTTCAACTGTTAATGCAGAAATGGGGAGGAAGAAGCCAAGATCCATGGGCTATATTTTCTTAGTGATGGTATGTAGGGTAGAGAACAGGCTTACCATTATTCAGTAAAGTAACCACAGGGGGCTACTTTATAAAGATATGGCATCAATATTAAAATATTCCCAAAGTATACTTTTGAAATATGAATACAAATTCAGTGTGAATTAATTTGTACTGCTTTTTAAATAAGTTTAGTCATTATTTTCTAGGCCTGACCAGACAAAAATTCAACTACACTAATATCCATGGTATTGGTTCAAATCTTTAATGCTTAAACACAGCATATCTCCAACCAGGAGAAAAATCAATGAAGTAATTAGCTAAGCTAATATGCATTTCTGTGGTCAAGAACGGTTCTTTCCCATTTAAGACAATATGCCTTGGTAAGAATTAATATGTTAATTAAAACAGCATCAATTGTAAATACTATAGGTATAAAATTGAAATGTACTTGTACTTTATACAAGTAATTTCAATAAAGCTACGATGGACAACAGGCAAATAGTTATTCTTAATAAAAACATTTATAAAATTTTATAATTAAAGGTCTAAATGGGTAATTTTTCCCTGCTGAGGTCATTAGATCATATTTATTCTCAAGTTAAATGGTATCCATGATTTAAAATAAAATTCACTTTCCAGACCATATCATCTTTAAAATAAAAAGCTGATTATATGCTAGGAACAATCCAAAATTGAGTTACCTTTGAAATGGAATTATTTCTAACATAATATACAGGATAAGTCATATTTCTTTGAATATACAAATAATTTGAAAACTAGAAAGCACTAAGTCATCCGAGAATAGTTTCTTCTCAAATTAGGTGTTCAATTAATAATTTTGAGTTTAACTAACCAAAATATGCACACAAAGAGATTAAGAAATTTCTACATTTAGGCCTTAGAATAAAATAATTTTATTTTAAAGAGATTAAATTATTTTTGGAACACTCAGGAGGGAAAATTAAGGTTTATATTCTAGTTGTTAATACTTTTTGTTAAATAAACATTTGTTTTAAGTAGAAAAAAATGAACATTTTAAAGTGCAAAATTTCTAAGATCCAGTCTATTTTAACAGAAATGATTGTAAAAACTGCAAGCTTGATATAGCTTTAAGAAACCTATAAAACTGTCAAGTAAAATTTGGGGAACTGTTCTAATAGACATTACAAGAAGGATTTAGCACTAACCCAGCAGTTTCTTATACTTCTTACTTACATTAAACATAATTTCACCACAATTAACCTTGGGCCTGGCCTCCGAATTGGTTTTATAATTAAGCTAAATAAGTAAACATGCAGATGACATTATCTGAACTTTGCCTTTCCGAAAATATCTCTTATTGGAAACCCATGATTTCACCTTTCATTCTATCTAACCTGAATTTCACAAAGAAAGTCACTTTTTTAGTTTGCATATAATGGTGAGGACATCCAAACTGAAAATTTTTCTGCTAAATCCTATTAACAGGTAGGCAAAAAAGTGGTTTTGGAACTAATCCTATCCTGTTAACAAATCAGCACATTTGTGTGGATTCTAAAGAGATAGACAGTGTCCTTCTGATTGGGAGATGTGGGAATAAAAGGGCAGGAGAAAAGAAGAACAAGGATTATGGCATATGCTCAGGCCTGTCTGGGATTCCATGGAGCACTGTGTAGGGGAAGGAAAATGGGCTCGAGCTGTATATTTTAGGTAGGGACAAAATTTGCCAACATAAAAAGTTGATCAGAAGGGTGTGGAAAGAAAGACTATATACTGTGGCTCTTTGTGACAGTCCTGCTTTCCCATGCTAGTTTCCATCCCAGCTTGCTCAATGAAAATGAATGAATTCATTTATGCAGCAACTTCTCAATACGATACTGGTTGTCCTCTCCGAATATTAAAAGGAAATTAGGTTAGCTAGAGCAATAACTCTGGCTGTTATTTAAGAGACGTCTGAAACAAAAAATAACTGGTGGTATGGGTTATTTTTTTACTTACCTTATAAACTGTTCCAAAAGCACCTGAGCCAAGTACTTTCACTCTCTTGAGCTCAGTTTCTTTCAAAATACGAAGTTGAGCTTGATTGGGTGCAGTACCACTGGGAGTTAAAGGTTCTACCAACTACAAAACAAAAAGAATACAGGTTCTCTAACTTTCAATTCCAGTCAATGCCTCTCCCTCTTCCTCTGCCTGATTCTCTTTCTCATACATACAAAAAAATACACAAGCATACTTTCCTTGACAATTTTTTTGTCATATGGATCTCTCACTATTCCCTCAGTCTATCCTTTCACTTCTCAAGCTTTTTGTTACAATGTGAACACAAGTTACAACGTGCCTACTTTAGGCATATTAAGCTAGGAGATTCTCCTGCCCCCCCCCCCCCATTTTAAAGAAATTTAGGCTAATTAGGGGATCCTAATCCTACTTTTTGAAGTCCTTCCAGTTTTGGTATCTACAGAAAAGACTCAGATCTTATTTATGTCCATGTACTCTATCAAAGTCTTCTTTCTTGTTTTAGGAGACTCAATAAATAGAATGAGAAAAATAAAATCTAACTAGGAAGCCAGGACAAATGTGTCGGAAGAAAACAAAGTACATTTGCACAATGCCAATGCACCAGGACAGTGCTGCTAAAATTTTCATGTACATTTGAATTACCCGAGGTTCTTGTTAAGATGCAGATTCTAGTTCAGTAACTCTAAGGCTATGGCTGAAATTTGCATTTTTGCAGAACTCCTGGTGAATTCTATGTATGATGATGGTCCTTGAACACATTTTAAGTAGCAAGGTACTACAGTACTTTACAGGTCAAATATTCTAAAATTCTATGAAATGATTCTAGATCCTAGGTGAATGCTATGGTATGCATAGGGATAAAATAGCCACCAGTGAGAAAATTTGATTAGTTTTGGCTTCCTGGAGGAGGCACACTTTAGAATTGGTCTTGAGGGGAGCCGATTCTTGGTTTTAGGTTGGGTCACTATCTCAGGGTCCTGAGATGGAGGCTGTGCTGGGCTCTGAGCTCAGTGTGGTTTCTTTGGGATTTGCTATTTCTTTGGGATTCTGCCCCTGCTTGTGCTTTCTCTCTCTAAAATACATACATACATACATACAATCTTTAAAAAAAATAAAATTATTATCTTGAGATAATAAAAATGGATTGACGTTGGAGGAAGGTATTACCATTGTGAAGAACAGATTGGACACAGCATCATGAAGAAGGAGGAAGACATAAAATAGAATACCATAGGGTGTGGGACAGGTCTGAAGGATGAGATTAGGGTGGGAAATGCGAGATCATAAAGTTGGCTGGGTGTGGCCAAAAGGGCTAAATTCAGATAATTTTAGATAAATAAAGGAATTAAGCCTTAAGCTTTAAACTCAAACAAATAGCTTGTCCTCTCTCTTTTTTTTTTTTCTTTTTTTGAAGATTTTATTTGTTTGACAGAGAGATCACAGAGGGGAGAAGCAGGCTCCCCACTGAGCAGAAAGCCCAAAGCAGGGCCAATCTCAGGACCCTGAGGTCATGACTTGAGCTGAAGGCAGAGGCTTAACCCACTGAGCCACCCAGGTGCCCCTCTTAACATAAGGAAAGAATTAAATGCCGCTCCTACTCAAATGGTCTTAACAACCATCCCAGTGTTTCTCAGTGTCTGTTTACAATGCTAAGTGCACCGTGACCCTGTGTCTTGGTTATTATTATGCTTCTATGAACGTCGTGGTCTACTTAAGTAGTTGAACAGAATCTTGAATATAGGTAAGTGTAGCAATACCAGGAATATGGAGATGATAAAAATTATCAATAAATTTGGGCTCTTATCTAAAAGTTTAGACAACAAATATGCTTCTATCCCGTTTTCAAATATATATTTTTAAAAATGCATATAAAGTCACATAAAATAAATCTCGGAAAGTATTACAAAATCCTTTCTAAAATTGGAAAAAGAATCTCTGTCAGAGAATCTCCTTCTTCCAACTCTGTGGTGCAGAATTTATTAGATTTTGATACACACACTATATGTATATAATCAGGAACTTTAATGAATTATTTTTTAAATCACATAAAAACTTATATAAAAATCATATGCAAAGTTGGGGACTAGATTTCAGTATTTTGGGCTATATATATATTTAAAATATATGCTTTGGCATATAATATGCCATAATTCCGTATTTTGAAAACTTCACAATTCTACCTGCAGGTTTAGTCTTCAGCAATTTTCTTAGATCTCACTTAAAAATTTATACAAACACATTTTTCCAGGAATTTGAGAATGATACCTTTAACAGAAACATTGTTTCATTTTGCAAGCCTGTATGGTGGAAAGAGCGTCAAGTTTAAAATTGTAGGTTTACACACTAGTACTGCCACTTACAGGCTGAGAAAGCAATTTATCCCTCCTAACCCCTTATTTCACACCTGTGAAATAGGTACAGCAATAATTACCACAGAAGACTGTCAAAAGATGAAATGGGATGTAACATAGCTGGAAAACTTTGGAACATTGCCTGCCATATTGTAGGCACTGAATCTGTTACTCTTCAAGGGATAGGATCATGTCCCATTAATGCTTTCTAATTACAGTATCTATCAAAGTATCAAGTTTACAGAGCATCTCATAAGTGTATGTTGAAAAAAATTATTTTCTACTTTTATGCATGTAACAGAAGACAGTCAATCTGGAGCAATATGATTTTGGAGAAGCATATTAACTCTAAGTATATTCCAACAATATATCATGCTTTAACAAGTTTTTCACATCTGAGACAGATTTCTAGCTTTAGTATTTAAGGATTTGAGTTGATCCTCTTAAGAATTCGTTTTCTGTTTAGATGATGGAAAATCATAGTTATTTATTTTTACTGAGAGAGAGATGGGAATTCTACAATTATCTAATTTAGTGCTAAGCAATAACTTTTTATAAAAAGTAGAGTCTGCTTCTAAAACCAATCAGTGTGTGTTTATTTAGTAATGAGATGTCAGTTTGAAGGGCATTCCTAGAAAGCACCGTACTTAAAAAGAAAACAAAAAAAAAACAATTATTTTTATAGCAATAGGACTTTCCGGCATGTAGTTAAGGAACAGAATTCTTTTCGTATTTATTTAATCACCTAAATGTCCACTGCTGTTCCAAGCCTTCAGTTCCCATCCAACTCTAATTCACTTCACTTCTTAGGATATTCTCCATGATTGCCCCAAGCTGGCCATAAGGGAGAATTCGGCCTCCTGCATCCTAGCTAAACTGAAAATATGCACAGCACATGTGTTGTGTCCAAACTTGGACTCACATGTGCAAGATTGAAATTGATCAATTTCATCTTTTGTAAACATCCAGCTCAAGTAAAAATTACTACTATTTTTTCATGTATATACCTGACTACCTGTCTTATGCTTGAACATCTCTATTGATAAGACAACCCATTCTAATTTTAGATAACTCTAATTCTTAGACATTCTTTCCTGCATATAACTAAAGTAGCTTCCTGAACATTTCACATGATCCTTTCACCTAGTTTCAACTTCTGGAAGAAAAGAGCTAAAATTTAATTTATTATCAGTTTGCAAAATTTATGAATGAATATTCTCATTCCTGTCAGTGTTAGGGGGAAAAGTCAGACTGTCACATTGACAATGAGCAAAAAACAGATACAGAGAAGGCTAAATCTTGGAACAGAATTGCTCTGAGTGGTTCAGACAGCATGGATGTATGTATCAGGAGAAAGAAGGTAAGGTGCAAGTTGAGAAGGATCTGGAAATGCAAATTTTCTGTAATTGTTTTCCCCCTGTAACCTATACAGTGAAAACTATCACCTTGCATGCTAGAGAACTCAGGGTGGCAATATAAGAGAGATTATAATAATTTGTGAGTAATTTACATATTCACAGTAACTAACATGCATTAAATGCTTCCCATAAATTCTGTGGTAAGGTCTGTGTGATTACAATAGGAAGCTCAGCTTTTCACTACTGGTATAATGGGACCAGTGGCTGCCAATTTAATGACCCTAATTAAAGTATAAATTGCTTGACTATCTGGCTTTATTTTTGAATCAGAAAAATTCTCTCTTTCTAACATTTTTCTAGTTCCACTGTTGAGATATCTTCTACCCAGTTGTTTTTTAGTTCTGCTACTGTAATATCCTAGGACTCTAGTGGGATTCTGCCTCCAAAAGAAACAGATAAGTCTTTTCAGTAAGATCTGTCATTCATCAGATAGTCTCCTTGACCCCTACAATTTGTCCTCCTTCGGGCATGAATCTGCCTTGACTACTTTTACTGTATAGTCTGATTTTTCATCAACTCTGTGTAACATACTATGAACTCAGCATAGTTCATTGCAGGAAACTGAACCGAGTTTTCACCTGGATTAAAAAACAGAGTATCATCTAAACCTTCTAAACCTAAAGGAAATTCCTCAACACACGGAGAACAAATAAACACCATACCTCTGTTTCCAGAAATCTTCTTAAGGCTCTTTTCTTTTTGATGCTCTTCCTTCTAACATAAACTGCAAATGTTAGGCCCACAATGACCAGGATGAAGAGCCCGCCGATGACTCCCGCTGCAATTAGTGGAGTTCTGCCCACCAGAAGGAAAAAGAAGGGGAAAAAAAAAAAGTAAGAAGAGAGACAAGACAGAGGGAGAAAAAGAGCAGTTGTGTGATAAATACACTATCCACATATTACAAGTCTTCTCAGTTAGAAGAAATACAATAAAAAATGCATTCGAGCTGTCACAACATTTTGGGGGAAATAAAAACTATTTGCGCCTTTTGTTTTGCTTTGCCTTTTACGTAATAAACCATGCACATACAAATAATCTTTGGAGATGAGCGGCCACAGCATGCCATTCAACAACAACAACGACGACGGCGACAACAAAATAACACTTGGTAATAGAACGAAGAACACGTGCCAAAATGTTGATATATAAGCATTTTAAATTATTCTTATTTTACTTTTTCTGTAAATAAATGGAAATATATTTTAGTAATATTGTTGTGGTATATAATATTATTTTCAACATTTTCTCTAAAGTAGGCTTTCTCAACAGTGGCACTATTGACATTTTGGGCTGGATGCCTGTTCACTGCGGGAGACTGTCTTATGCATTTTGGGGTTTTTATCAACATCCTTAGCCTCCCTCCACTGGAAGCCAATAGCACCCCATCCTCTAGTCATGACAATTTCTCTAGACACTGTCAAATGTCTGTCAAAATCACCCCCAACACCCCACCCCCTGCCTTGAGAACTTCTGCTTTAAAGCAAAAATGCATGGTCTGGAGATACATGAACACCACAACTCTGGAGCATGAGGGTACCAGTAAGAGAAATGGGTTGACAAAAGTGCTGTTTCAAACTCTGGCTAGGCAACTGTACTGGGCTAAAGGGCAGGAAAAAGGTAAAGAATTGGGTCAGACAGGTTTTCAGAGTTATAATGACAGGAGTAATTTTGATTATCAAAAGTGTGCCTAAGCATCATATACCCATAAAAGAGGTCTACACATTAAGTATTACATTAAAATGGGGTTAGAAAAAATTCACTAGAGATTTATATATTCTTTTTTTTAGAGACTTATATTCTTAAAGTGCTTCTCTAATATATTGTTAGCTAAGATACAATTTTGAAACTAACCACTTATTGTCTTCTAAGATAAATTTTTTTCCTTGCTTGAAAAGTAATATTTATGGTCTTAATTTCTTGTTCTAGAGTAGCGTATCTATGAGCTTTCTGTGGTCAGAGGCTTGATGTATATTAATTTTATACATCATAGCAAATAGCCCAGAGTAAAACACCTAGGTGTTACCTAATACATATATGACCATGAAGCCATGACAGATAGGGAAACTAAGAAAGAAGTTCCTGAATGGCCATGCTTTCCATAGTAAAATATTTTATATCTTATATTCCTGTTTGCATAAGAATCTACTCTGTACAGCTACATTCTTTTAGAAAAAAAAATTATTCACTTTTGCAAAATAAACTTGTGCTCAAAGACACATCAGAAATAATGATAGTGGATGATCCTAAATAAAATTTTTAAATTTTAAACAGCTCTTGAAAAAAATCTGTGTCACTTCTATAAATGAAGCTATGTCTTTTAAAGATTATGACTGTTATATTGCCATATAAAACTACAGAAAAAACTTAAAAAGTATTTCATCCTAAAGGTTGTTTCCTGACAGCTGAAAGTACTATAGCATACTGGAATGTTGTTATAATTCAAATAAATTTTCCTAAATGGAATTTTATAAAGATATAAAAATCTATGCTGAGAAAATTAAACTGTAGTATGGACACAAACTCATCATTGTGATGTGTGTTGGCGTATGTAAGATCGTATTTTTGAGCATGGCAGTTAAATATGTATTTCAAAAAATATTTTAAGTTTTCAGTCCAAGGCATAATTTCCAATTTAAGTGCCTAACATATCCCTGAAAAAGCCATTACTACAGAAAGGGTTGTATTTTTTTCTTCAATCCAATATTTTTATTGCAAAGGATTTATATATGACTCAGAATAGTGCCCAACACTTTGTTAATTGTAGATTGAACTAAACTCTAAATTTCCTCTGCTCATCTATTTTGCGAAAGAATAAGTGGCATGAATTTATGAAAATACATGTCAATGTCACTGTAAATTAACAGAAAATGTTCTATTTTATTTTTGTTTGTTTTCCATTTTAAGAAGAATCATTCCTAATAGCACAAAAGAAGACCTCTGCCTTCATTCTTTCCATTTAATTTGGATAGCTATCAATTGTCATGTCATTGTCAATTGTCATATTATTTATTATTGTCATATTGTCATATTATTTAGTTAGGTCATGGCAATGCACATAAAACACTAAAAAACTCAATAGACATTAATTTCTATGTTTTTCTAGTTGGCATTTACATTCAATATTTTCCCATAGCAGTTCCTTGGTTGATTTGCTTTTCTTTACCATTTTTCTGCTCTTACCCCTCTGTAGGAGTGATAGAGATCCAAACAACCCAAAAAAGTAAAGAACTAGAGTTTCTATACCTAAAAATTGTACACAAGTGTTTTGTTGGACTTTTTTTAAGTGGTCTAATTCTTCATATTTCAGTATAATTTATTCTTGAAATATAAATCATGAGCCACAAGCAAACAACCAGTCAAATGGAGAAGGGGGAATATTCCAAAAGAAAACTTGTATGTTCCCTTTAATAAGTGAATATGAAAAATAAGGTAATGGTTTTTATTAAAAAGACTTACTGGTCCTAACAACAAGGTATGAAATGCAATCCTGGACTGGACCTTAGTTTAGACAACCATTTGTATAGACATTTTTCAGGTAACTTGAAAAGTGTAATTATGGATTAGGTAGTAGATGAGATAGAAATGTACTGCCATGGGAAGATGAAAGCTAGAAATTTAAAAGATTGGGTTAGAAACAGTTGAATCTCAATGAAAGAAAAATCCATATATGCACATGTATGTGCATAAGAATGTCTAGATATACAATAAGATACTAAACAGTACTTGTCTTTGGATAGTATGACAAAGTGCTCTTATTTTGTATTTTTGCTAATGGGCATTTTCCAATTTTATACAATGCATTTATATTTCTTTTGAAATAAAAGTTGGTTAAATTTAAGAGAAACATAGAAAAATAAATCACTGTCTAAAAATCACTGTCTAAAAATGGCTTTGTTTTCCTTTTTTCCTTGTTTATTTTGCATTTTTTCAATTAATTCATTTTGCTATCCCCTGTCCACTTTTACAATGCAAGTACTTCTGTAGATATTTTCTATTAGTTGTAGTTTAATGCATCTGAGACATTTACTACTCACTATGTGGTGTGCAATTAACACTTTGCTTCATAAAACCAACCTAATCTGAAAAGTTTCATACTACTTACACATTTCCTACTATCATCAGCAATTTTGATGATCCCTAGATATTTGTAGGTGTAGGATAGATGCCCATTTTTTCCTAAGTTAATGCTTCAACTCTTTATGAGGACCCTTTGGATAAAAAGGAGATAGCCACTTAGGTTGCTTTTTAAAAATTGCTGCATATCCTTCTTAGGTATAATGTTAGCTATTGACAACTAGGTTTTTTTTTTTTTTTCTGAAACGAAGTGTTTCTTTTTACACGTGAATCAGAGTAACCTCTTAAAAGGCTGGGGTATGACACTGTTTACGAGATCATAAAGTTTAAAAGCTAAGGGATCTGGAACACTGTCATTCCTTATCTGCTACAGGAGTATTGTTTGTTTTCATTTGCCTAAATATTAAAAAGGGATGGGTCCCCTAAAATATAAAAGGACATTTCAACTGCCAATTCCTAGCTTAGATTAAAAGGATGTAATCAACTGATAATTTACCTTATTCTGTGATTTGGAGATACTATAATAAAACAGATATTTTCCCACTATTCATAGAGATTAATATGATAAAGATTCTGAATCACAAATGAACTTGGTTCACTTATTTAAAAACATATAATTTAGTTTTCATAATTTCATCTAGAAGTTCAGAGACAACAGAATATATTATATTCTATTGCCTTGAATCCAATTATCTGTCTTAAACTGTTATCTGTAAAAGAGCAGAGTCTTCCAAACTGTATTACTCATATAATAAGATATATTCTTAACATTTATTGCTATATTTGAACCATGCTATTCCTCACTGCAGAATCAAAAATATGAGAGAATACATGAAACCTGATTTTATAAACATCCAGATATTTTCCTTCATTGATCTGTTTCTTTCCAGATCAGGTCAGAAAAAAAAATGTAGTAAAGTCAATATAATTTATGATTAAAACTCAGTGGGTCTAAAATTATTATACCATTTCCATTAATGTCAAGGGAAGACTATCCTCCTAAAAATATACAATGGTATTTTCTTTAAAATTGCAAACTTAGTAAAATTGGTATTTTGACTAATATAGTCATTGCAAAGAATGCTACATCTATAAGATTCTTTCATAGATATATCACCAAATAAAAGGACTTTAATTTTAAAATATACGTATATTTTTCTTTATTTTTTGAACACAGAATAATTTTCAATACAAATAAGAGAAACAACCTGATGTCCTATAAAACGTAATGGCATAATTTGCAGCCAACAGTATGGCTTTAAATCACTGAGCTCCATTTTTGGAAACTTTTAAATTAAATTAAATAATGTGGAGAAGGGTCTCAGGATTCACTGGATAAGATTTAGAGTGGATTCACTATTTATGGGTACTGAAGGTTAAAGAGGAGTTTTTGTGTTTTTTTTTTCTTTAATTTAAATAGAAAGTAAAAACAAAAACAACAGGCTAGTCAGATAGTTTTAATAGGGCATTTTTGTATAATAATCTTTAAGTAAAACGGCAAAATAGCACCTCTAACATTATTGTTTTTTGTTTACCTTTCAAATTCTGCATGATTTTTTCCTTAGAGTGGCATAATGTGCTGGAAAGAGGCTTGAGAGTCAGATTTTTCTTCACCTCAAAATCCCCAGAATTCTAAGCACTGTAACTACAGATACCTGTGTTGTTAACAGACATTATATTCTACAGGTAAATTACCTCTTTTTTATCTATCAAAGCACTAGGTGGTACATTTGTGTCAGATTTATTGAGCATAATTACATAATATAGATTAAAGCAGCCCCATTTTCAGAGGATTCACAAACCAATTTTTTAAGTAATGATTTGACTTGTTCTCTTTGTATACAATTTTGTACATAATGCATCTTAAAAATTTAATATGCTTTTCAGACACTCCAATTCTTGCATTAGACTAAAAAGTTTTTAAAAACACAAAGAGGAAGTAAGGAAATGTCTTTCTTCAGAAATATCACTCCTTTTAATTTAGATGAAATGTTTTCCACATTTTTTGCCCTGCTGGGCAGCCTTATTTCTTTTTGAGGGGACCTCCAAAGGTTCTCAGAGGAGTTGGCAGCCTGAATAAATTCTTAACATTTGGATGAAATGAGATGGGGGAGACTTTGAGAAGCAGGTACAGTCATGGGGAAGACACCAGGATTTGGAATATCCATGTAAACTCACTGAAATTTCTTGCACAGTTAAATAATAAAGCTACTTTTACTAGGTGTTTTAAGTGATTATGTCAAATAATTCTACAAACATAATGGATTATGTGTGATGAATCTGAGGTAGGTTGTACAACTTGCCTAAGGTCAAAAGCATCCTAAGATAATGGTCAGAATTTAAATCTTGGCATGTTTTGCACCAAAGCTTGTCTATTCCATTAACATATGAATGCATGAGTATATTACATCAGTGGAACAGAAGAGAGAGTCCAGAAATAAACCCACGCTTTTATGGTCCATTTATTTATAACAAAGGAAACAAGTAATAAAATGGGGAAAGAACAATATCGTCAATAAATGATGTTGGGAAAACTGCACATCCAGATGCAAAAGAATGAAACTGGACCATAAATAACTCAAAATGAATTAGAAACTTGAAGGTAAGAGACTGGAAGCCACAAACTCTTAGAAAAAAAAATAGGTGGTAAACTCCTCGATATAAGTCTTGGCAATGATATTTTGGATTTGACACCACAAAGAAAGGCAATAAAAGCAAAAATCAACAAGTGGGTCTACTTCAAGCTAAAAAGCTTTTTCACAGCAAAGGAAACTGAAAAGAATGAAAAGGCAACTTGCTGAATGAGAGAGAATATTTGCAAATTATCACTGATAATGAGTTAATACCTAAAGTATACAAAGAATTAATACAACTCAATTTTAAAAATCCATTTAAAAAAATGGGCAGAGAATCTAAATACACATGTTCCCAAAAAAAGATATAGAGGAGTCCAACAGGTACATGAGACAATGTTCAACACCTTTAATCATTAGGGAAATTTCAATTAAAACCATACTGAGATATTATGTCATACCAGTTAGAATGACAATTATCAAAAAGTCACAAAATAACAAATGTTGACAAAATTTCAGAGAAAAGGAAACCCTTTCTCCACTGTTGATGGGAATGTAAAATGGGGTAGCCATTAAGGAAAGCAGTATGAAGGTTTCTCAAAAGATTAAAAATAGAGCGACTATATGATAAAGCAATTCCACTTCTGGATATTCATTTAAGGAAAATGAAAACATTAATTCATAAAGATATATGTACATCCATGTTTACTGCAGCATTACTTATAATAACCAAGATATGGAAACAATGTAAGTGCCCTTCAATATATGAATAGGTAAAGAAGATGTGATACACACACACACACACACACAGGAATATTACTCAGCCATCAAAAAGAATGAAATCTTGCCATTTATGACAACTGGATGAACCTTGAAAGAATTATGCTAAGTGAACTAAGTCAGATAGAAAAAGACAAATGCCATATGGTATCACTTAGATGTGGAATCTAAAACAAAAACAAACAAACAAAAAGTGGCAACAATAAAAATTAGCTTAGAGATACAGAAAACAGATTTGTAGTTGACAGTTATAGAAGAATGGGGATGTGAAATGGGTAAAGTGTTAGGAGTCAAAAGTACAAATTTACAGTTATAAATAAGTTATGGGTATGTAATACACAGCATGGTGACTATAGTTAATAATACTGTATTGTATATTTGAAAGTTGTTAAAAGAGTAAATCTTAAAATTTCTCATTACAAGAAAAAATAATTTAGTAACTATATATGGTAACTGATGCTAACTAGACTTATTGCAGTGATCATTTGGCAATAATACAAATATTGAATCATATTGTATCTTGGAAGCTAATATGCTTACCAGTTCTATCTCAAAAAATGTCAAAAGAAATGTTTAGAAATAAACAATTTATAGGATTTTTCTCTTTTTAAATAAGAGTAATAACCATTATAAAAGGTAGTATTTTAGAATTTCAGGTACTTGAAAAATAAAAAGAGCACACATACAAAATAGGTTAGAAAGATTATTCTGGCAACAGGTTGTAAGGTAAACAAGAAGGGAAAAGAAGTTTTCAAGACTAGTTAACTATTTCAAAAGTCCTCTTCAGTGACAATGAGACGCAGACTGGGGAGGTATACAGGACAAGACAGAAAAGTATCACAGCAGTAGAAATGTTAAAAAGTACAAAGTCAACAGTGAGGAGAGACAAAGGAGCGGTCACTTGGGTGAATGGAAGGCTGATGATGGCATTCATTCACATGGGAAAATCAGGAGAAAGACAATATTTGGAAGGGATAGTGTTCAGTTCTTCTGATCTATGGACTTGAGGTCCTGAAGGGTATACAGGTGTATTGTCATCATTTAAATCTACTTTCAAATTTCTGTATCCACTTGTTTCCCCTCTAATTGCAGAGTATACCTGTGTTGATTTTATTAATACCTCTATCTTTTTAATTAAAGAAAGTCACAGATAACATAATGTCATTTCCTTTGGAGTTTTTCAATACTTTATATTTTCCCTGGGAATTCTAAACATGCAGAGGATGAAAAACATGATTCCTGAGAGCTTTTTTCTTTTCATTTCCCTCCGTCTCTTTTTCCTTTTGCTTCCCTGAGAGATTGTTATTTTATATGATTTGATTTCTCTCATTAAGGTGGATTCGGCCATTTCAAAGTTTTTGTTCATATATTTTTACTGACCTTTTGAGACCAATCATTTTCAGGCATTACACTGTTTTAAAAAGTTTAATACATTTAAAAATCCTGTTCATACTCTCGTACATGGGCATCCTTACCTGAGTAACACGGGCTGGAGTCACATGACTTCATAAGCCTATATGGATGCCCTTGTTACTTTTGAGCCCTGATGGCATTCCCTTTTTGGAGAATTTAAAGTGTGGTGTTAAAAATTAAAACTTAAAGAGTTCTTCAATGGAAAAGATAGTTAAACATACCTATTCTGAAAGAGGCCATTTCATATTTTTGTGTGGGTGATCTGGTAATTTTCATAGGAACAACCTACACTCCAGATATAAAGTACTAAGTGCTGATAAATGGCCTCAATTTAATTGCCGTCTCTGTGACATAATTCACTCCATTTTGTTATTGTATTTACAAGAGTATCTCTCCTTAGCACTCCATGTCTGTTTTCTATACTCCCAGACTAAAGGTGATTTCATTATTTATAATTATTCCTCTTAGATTATTTTTTAAAAATTTCCCAGTAAATTATAAGCCTCGTGAGTGTAGGAACCATTATTTCTACTTTTTTATTGCTCTATACCTTAGACTAACATTCTTTAAAAACTTTTCAATAATTATCATTAAATTAATCAAATAAGCACATGAGATATTTAGGTGATAGTATATTTAAGGCAGATGCAATTATTCTACTTGATGAGACTTTTCAGTATTTGGGGACGGTTGTGGAAATATGATTTTTTTTTCATTTATTTTCTAAATAGTCATCTGTAATTGCACATATCATTTACAATCTCTTGATTCTTGAACTGATTCCCATCACATTTTTATTCTCTACCTTTCCACTAAATCAGCTCTTGTCAAAGTTACTAACGGTTTCCTTATTGTCAAATCAGAGTCATTTCTTAGACCTAATCTTAACCAATCACTTAGTAACATTTCATATGAGTGATCACATTCCCTTTCTTAAAACACTTGAATTCCATCACACCACTTTTCTCTAGTCTTTGTTGGTCTGGCCAGTTCTTTTCATTCATTTTTGTTGCTTTGTCCTTCTCTGACCTCTAAATATGGAAGGGTCCAAGGACATAAACAACGAATTTCTTCACTTCTCCACTTACACATTTACTTCCTAGAGATAACATCAATCTCTTTAACTATGTAATGATAAGTAGATTTATATCTGCAGTCGAGACCTCTCCTCTGGATTCAGGTACAGCTGACCTTTGAACAACATAGAGGTTAGGGTCACTCACTCCCTCTGCACTGTGAAAAATCCACGTATAGTTTTGACTCCCCCCCCGCAAGACTTACCTACTAACAGCCTCTTGTTGACCAGAAGCCTTACCAATGACATAAACAGTCAGTTAACACACATTTTGTGTTACATGTATTATATACTATATCCTTATGCTAAAGTAAGCTAGAGAAAAGAAAACTGCTATGTAGAAAATCAGAAGGAAGAGAAAATACATTTATAGTACTGTACTATTAAAAAAAAAATCCACATGTAAGTGGAACAGCAGAGTCCAAACCTACGTTGTTCAAGGATCCACTGTATATCCAATTACCTACTTGACTTTTCTACTTAGATATCTGACTTCCCAGCTTTAGCAATTCCAAAATTAACTTTCATTTCAACACCCTTTCCCCGCCCAAAAAAGTACTGCCTGCTTCTCCCTGATTCTCTCCTATTTTGGCAAATGGCAATTTTATCTTTCCATTTCCCTCCATATTCCACATAATTCAAGCTAACAAAAAGTTTATAAACATATAATCAGTTTCTTGCTTGTTATTACAAGCTTGTTATTATGAGCATTTCTTCTTAGGTATAATCTATCACTTCAAGGGCAAATATTCATTATTTCTAATATATAACATTTACTTCTAACATATCCCATGGGACACACCGACTTCTAGTTTAATTTGCCTCATCTAGGAATTCTAGAATAAAGCTATACTTTTAAGGGTTTTTATTTACAAGACAGTGTAAAACTTTCAAATAACTTTAGGGAGGTAAATGGCTATGTGTACATATTCAGAGCTTAAAGGTAAAATAATTGTATTTCTATTTTTAAAAGTAAAAATATAAGCTTTTTAAGTGCTGGAACTGTGTCACAGTCATCTTTATACTTCTTTGGAGGCCAGTTTATTGTCGCTTAAAAAGAAGCACTAAATAAATAACCGTTGCATGAATAAATAACTTCAATGAATGATGTACTTATATAAATATTTACATATTATTTTATGTTAAGCTCTTACAAGAACATAAATTTTTAACAGTTTAAGAGCTTCCTACATATTTTTAAACTTAAAAAATAATTGGAAAATATTTCTAATGAAAAGAAAATAGGAAGAGGTATTTATTTAATGCTCTTCTGAAGCTTATACATGTTTAATATTTGCTTATTCCTGATTTCAAAGTGTTGGCAGAACAGCATTTTCTCCAAAAAGTGGTAAAGCTAACCCTCAGGCCAGTTGTTATTCTTGTTTGCCTGTTTTAGTTTAGTTCATCTCTCACCTCCCCCCCCATACTGAGTCAAAGTCCCTGGTTGATTAACCCAACTGTCATTCTTCACCCCTTGTTCCCTAACATCTTCAAATCTAGTGATTGTTAAAAAGCTAAATAACTTCCCCGTTCTCTGTGCACCTTAGTATGAATATATAACAAATTTCTGACCAAAGAAGGAAAGCAAAATTTTGCAAAAGGAATTCTGAGGTCGAACAGGTACAGCTGATTAAACCTGTATAAGAAAATGACCCTGATGTTACTGCTCTGTGGAGACAATGGAACACCTCCGGCACTTCTAGCCTTCCATATTTTAAAGAATAACTCACACAACTATTTGCTCAAACCACTAATGTCAGGTTTTATTTTACTTGTAACCAACTAGCCCCTAACTGAAAAAGGAACCATGTCTATATTTTCCATGCTTTCTTTCTTTTCTTGCATTGAACTGTCAAATGCATTAGATAACCAGATTTTTAAAAACAAAAGATGAAACACATAGCCTTTCCCTTTCCAGAAAACAGTTAAGAACCCTGGGACGTCTGCTTGGTTATCATAGTCTCTTATTTACTAGGCTGTACCTACATCAGTCTTGAGTGAACTCTTTTTTGGGGAGCGGGAAAATGTCCTACACTTTTACAAGTAACACTAAGAAGCTTGTAAAGCTTCCTCAAACATGTAGTTTCCAAGATGTGTTATAATGAACAGCACAACATGTTTACTGTCATCTGTTTTCAAGTAATGATAAAGTTCAAAAGTGGTAAGATGTTTTCTTAACTTAAAAACCTCAAACAAATACCATATGGGATGGTCAACAACGAGAAGATAAAGAAAACAGTGTTCTTCATGAGCATTTAACTTGGCAAAACACTAATATCCAATTTCTCTAATTCCTGGGTCCATAGTAGTTTGGAAGTAATCCAAGGGGGAAAATGAGAGGGTGAGGCTGTTTCTGTCTATCTCTTTGAAATACTCTACAGAAGACTTGGAGAAAAGACAAATCCTCTTCGCAAAAACTTTTTTTCATTGCATCCCACTTTAATGTTTTTAGCATAGGATGGTTTGGTTTTGTATTCTAAGGGGAGTATTATTGTGACTGAGTTCACAAAAATGTGTTTTAAAGCATCTAATAACAATGTTTAGCAATATAATGCCTATTTGTACTTATATAAATGCTTAATCTCTAATTAGAATGCATCTTAATTATGGAGAAGTCCATTTTTTTCTAAAGCCATTGCTTAGAAGAGTTTATGATTTTTCAGATGTTCTGGATACAGATTTAGAACCACCAGATTTTATATATATATACACAAAATCCACACACACATACGCACACACACACACATATGTATGTATATATATATATATATATATATATATATATATGTAAATCTAGGTCAATTCAAACAATAATGAAATAATATAAAAGCAAAGCAATCTTATACTTTGCCTGAAACCATTTAATTTAAATATAAAAGAAATCATTACTACTGGGGAAAACAAACAAACATACACATCTACATGAACCAGATTGTCTTCCTAGCTAGAATATTAATTTTTAATCTATTATTTATTTTTATATTATTTAATTATGTATACTATTAAAAGTAGCTCATATTTTATGTTATTTATTGCTTTGGACATCTAGAAGAAGATATTTTGATATTTCTTTGTTTTATAAATAATTATGGAAATAATCTAAAAGTAGTATGGATTAGACATATTATTCCTTTTACATTTCCTGACTGGAGCATTTCTACAAACTTTCATGTTCTACAAACTAAACATCTTTGTTTTCCATCTGGAATATTACCTAGGCAAATGCCTTACCTTTACTTATAATCATGCCATCCAGGTTCATGCAAAATTTCAGGTTTTCTTAGGGCAAGAAGAGAGAACAAGAGGTAGTAGTAAATAGTCCCTAACTTCACTCTCTGACACTGAGTTGGTTGTTGGAGAACACTATTACCTCTTCTTGAGAACATCTTGGGATCATTAAGTATATTAGTACTTTAGATACTGGCAAAACAATAAAAAACAAACAAAACTATCTAAGGAACACAACTATAAATCTAAGATTGTATGCAACAGGCACCAATTTGTAAAACCCATGCCAGTTATTCATTATTATCAAGTAATGATAGTAAGTAAAGTAGAGCAAGAACAAGAGAGGGAGAGAGAAAGTGAGAGACAGAAAAAGGGGAGAAACCCTTTGAACAAATACAGTCCTAGTATTTTATAAAAAGGTTTAAGCATTACTATGACTTACTAAGTTATTGTTAGTTTTGTTTATTAATTATTTCAAAACTATATAGGATCAATGTCATCATACTGAATTGTTGAAATATTAACGATCTATATATGTATATCTGTCCATCTTGGATTACTTAAAACCAATTAGGAAATCAACAAACTTTGAAAGAAGTTAAAGTTCCTTATCTGTCAAGTCCTCTCTATAACATGATTGATGGCACCATAGAGAAAATAATAAACTTATTAGAAGATATTTCTAAATCATGCAGTCCTTGGCAATTTTTGGGCAAAGATTTTCAACCATACTTTAATGAAACGCATCTGATTTTTGGATAGGTCTAAAAATGATTTGCTAAAATTATATGTGTATATATTATAAATACATGTAAACAAAATGAGACTGTAACACAAATGTTTTCTAACTCAAATGCTTAGTTCTGTAATTTTTGATGTGTTGCCTATTTTGACTTTTTTGAACCATGATTAGCAAATTTGAATGATAAAATTGAATATTCCCATGTATTTTAGTTGATACCTACCTAAATACACTTTTTATAATGCCAGATACACACACACAGATGTTATTTTCTAATTTGTAAAAAGCACAAAATTAGGAATAGCCTATTTTTAAATACAGGCTTGGTGGCAAATCAATGCTAGGGAAAATAATGCAACCATAAAAAGAAGAGTTACAGATATTGATCTGGAAAGCTGCCCATACTGTTTCATTGTGAGTCAAATAACCTGCTGAGCAATGTGTGGACTCTGTTCCCATAACTGTGAACAAACAAAACCTTTAATATTGTATATATGTATTAGTATATGGATAAAGGTGTGGAAGGATAAACATACATATACACACACACACATATATCTATATGCAATACACTGAGAATATGTTTTGTAATTTTAAATTGCATTTTAAAATGTATTGAAGACAATAATTAATCTTAAAGAAAAACAAGAAGAAGAAAAAAAGAAAAAAATACCTAAATTAAAGCTGGTGAGTTTTAACCAACAAGATGGTGAATTCTACCTTTACTTGCTTTAGATTTAAAAGAGAGGCATATAAAACAAATGGGTAAAACAAGAATCATTGTTTGAGGATAAATTTAGACACATCAGTATAATCAGACCCAAAGATATTTTATGTAAGGGACTATTCATCATCATTCCTTACTTAAGAGCATTTCAAAAAAAAATGAAATAGGAAAAATATTTCAGTATAATTTCCTGATATATTAATGTTCTGTACCTGCACAATTGCACACACACACAAAAATTGATGATGTTTGTAGTAATGATGTAATTTGGAGTAATTGTTATATATCAGCATATTGCAATTATCACTACAAATATTGAAATCTGTTAATTTCTCAGAGCACATACAGGATGCTGTTAGATTCTGATTAAATATTTAACAGTCTTCTAATTTAATGAGTCCAGAGTCTCTGATAGCAAACCACAACCTGTTATTTTCCATGCAAAAAATAAAATAGGGTGACCTTCAGTTGAATGCATGTAAAGCAACCCATTGCAAATTATTAACGATTTGAGAATTAGTAACAGAATATTTTAAATGCAAAATATTAGCACAGTTTATATTTGAATTTAATATTTCAAACCATCACTCCTTCACACATGCACACACGCTAAAACATAGCCTCCTCTTTTTTGGCAAGATGCCTTTACAACTTCAGAGAGAATATAGAACTTTAAAACAGAAACTCCCTCAGCCTTTGTCTACCTATCTGCATCCTTCTCTGTCTTCTCTTTATTCTCTCCTAATAAAATAGTGGTAAGGGTTTTGATCACCATGTAATCCTTTCACATTTCCTTTGTCCCTAATTCTAGCTTTTTCAGGAAAGTGCTATGATTGATGATTTCTCTCTCCTGTGTCTCCAACCTTTCACTCTTTACAGGGTCTTCCAAAAGAGACTCAGATTTCATCCATCTTCAAGTATCTTTTTCTTGATAATATTCTCTCTCCAACTATTTCCCTCTCTCCTTTCCTTCACATGTAAACTTCCCAAAAGATATAAACACTTGACTCTGTATTTCCATATATTTTATTCACTTTGATTCTATGTCTATGTATGGAGAGGCTTCTATATTTGTACATTAAATTTCCCATTTAGCATCATTTGGATCTGTCAAAATCACCAAATCACCAAATTTAATATACCCCCAAATAAGTCCACATTGAGTTTAGTACCCTTGTACTGTGCCACATCTCCATTACTGTTATCAACATTCATTCTACTTTGCAAGCCAGAATAATAAGTTTCTTCTCTTAATTGCTTCATACCCAGTTAATCACTAAGCCCAGTTAATTAATTTTAAATTCTAAGTATTTATTGAATCTTCCCACTTCTCCCCATTATCCAAGTTTATCTAACTTCCTGGCTTCCCAATTCCCTAATTATTCACTTCCAGTAGTCTCACTCACCCATTCCCATTCATTCTACTAGTTGTTTATATATATATATAGATAGATAGATAGATAGATAGATAGATAGATTTAGATATAGATTAGTAACCATATCACTTCCAGAGTCTTTATTTCAAGTACTCTAACTTCAGTTTATTTCAAGCACTCTACTTTTCAGTTTGCCTACAATGGTATCCCTAATTCAACAGTGTGTGATGGTACTGGGATATACAGCCATTGATCTTACCATATTTTCATTGTACATCAGCCTCCCTTATAAACCAATTTTTCTTATTATTCAACTTGGTTTTTATGACTCGTTGCTGTTATCAATTCTTCTTCACATAGCCTTAACTTAATGGTCTCTACTTTCTGTCTTAAGTACTCACCTGGCAAAACTTCAATCCTGGGTAAACCCATATCTCCAAGTACCCATGGATAATCATAGCATAGCTGAATTAAGCATAACAATGCTAACTGGAATCATTCTAATTTATAACTAGAAATCTTCAGTGGACCTTCAGCATGCTAGCATTACTGTACTTCTAGAGTGATGTACTTCTACTTTTGATAGACTATTAAATCTTCTCTTTCCTAAAATTCCCAATATTGTCTCCCATACTCTAGGCTAAGATGATATTATCTTATTTTTCCTTTAAAAAGAGGATAACCTGTGAATTGCCTCATCTTCTCACCATCAAATCCACTATCTACCTGCATATTTCCCTATATACTCTAAATCCTTTCCAGTTATAATGGATGTACAATCTCTGCTTCTTTCTATGACCAACTTCTTCACTTTAGTACTGGATTCCATCAATTCTGAAAAATAAAGAAAATTTGGTGGCAGTTGTTCATTATATCCTGAAATATAACTTTCTTCTTTATTTTGAATCATTCCTACCAGTTTATAAATATGTTACAATGTTTCCCAACTTAAGTAAAACAAACAAAAAAACCCACTTTCTCTTGATTTCATATTCAACCTTTATAGCATCTCACTCCCCTCTGTCCATTTGGCTTCCAGCATGCTTTTTTTTTGGGGGGGGGGCTTTCTTTCTATCCCTAACCCCTCTGCCTCAGTCTCCTTTGTTATGTATTTTCTCTTCTCTTTTGCTCTTTAAATAATGGAGTATCCTTAGGCTCATTGCTTAGTTTTCTTATATGATTAGTGTGGAAGGATAAACATACACATATACACATATCTCAGTATATGTGTATACTTTGTGGTTGTGGAATTTCATCCAATGTTATGGATTTAAATATGACTGATGACTCAGACCCCACTCTTGAACTGCAGAGTATTTTAATTATATGCCCAGGCTAAATTCTCACTCAGATATCAAATAAACATCTCAAGCTTATTATAACTCCAAAATAATCTTTCATTTTCCTCATAAAGTATTTTTCCACTTCCTTCTGAGTCTTGATTTTAATTTATGACATCACCTTTCACCCAGTTACTCAAGTCAAAAACCCAAGGGTCATTGTTTATATTTTTCTTTTCCTTACCACAACCATACAATCCAATCTATTTACAATTTTCTTCATAGTAAATATATAATTATAAACTATTTTTTCTCTTCTACTCTACTGTAAATTTCAAGATATTAGGGATTATGTTAATTTTCTCTCCATTCTCTCCTTAGTTATTAACATACAGTAAATACAATGAATGTTTACTGGCTGGTTACTGTTGAGTAGCATATAGGTAAGAGTGGAGTTTCTTCTTTGTTTTATCCTTTCAAAAAACAAGTAAATATGATATGTTTGACTGTATCAACAGTGGGAAAAATTTTAGCAGAAATCATTTTCCACCTTGTTAAACAGACCAAGTGATACACAATCTAGGATTCATACTCTATCATCTGAACTCATTGCTACTCCCAATCTACCCTCCCCCATCCCACACATCCTATGGTATGAAAGAGGGAGGAATATCTAAAAGTAAAGCCTGATAAAGTCCACCACTCTATAATCTGTTATTTTATTGCTGGGTGTCAATAAAATTTTGATTCTTATTTCCACCCTTAGTAGGTGAGTCTGGGGGCAACAGCATTATGGAATTAGTGTCAGGTCTGATGGAAGTAGTTCTCATATGGAAACACAGTAATTTAAACAAATCTCTCCAGAATTATAAGTTACTGTCACTTTAAAAAATTTCTAAAAATTGAGCCTATATTTATTCATAAATTTCTTAGATTGGTCACTGGTGTATTAAAATATATATTTACGTTATATTACCATTACACAGACTTATATCCTTAGGTCATGGGAAGCACTGCACTATCAAGACCAAGCAATGCCAGATGTATTAAACTAAAATATGCTCTGTGAGGACAAGCAATATAAAATCCTATACATTGGAGGAAGGCCTAATAGGTAAAAGTTGGGACTAAAAAAAGATAATGAGTAAAATTGTGTAAGTAGGCTATAAGATATTCAATCATCCTCATCATAGGAAGAGCTGTTAACTGTTCTTCCATTTGGGAACCAGCCTAGTAGAAAGAAAGAAATGTGGTTCTTAGAATCAATCAGACACACTGAAGCTCAAATTTTTGACCTGACACTACTAACTAAGTGATCTTTGGTAAATTGCTTAATTACTCTGAACCTGTTTCTTCATTTGTAAAATGATAATGGTAATAATTATTTTTATATGCTTATCATGAAAATAGGTGTGATAATGTAGTGCAACTAATAGATACATATCAGGATTTTCTCCTTTAAAGAATGGCAAAAATAAGCTCTAAATCTAAGAAGATTTTAGAAAAAGCAACACTATTCTGGGAAAAAGAACAAGAATTGGTTTTGGTTTGGGTGATTTGGCGCTTTGGTTTTCCCATTGCTCCTTTCTATCTTGGTGCATAGGACAATGGTGTTATCCACGCTGGGATTTGAATTTGGGGCTTGAACTTTAGTATGTGGAATCCAGAGGTTCAAGAATGAAGATGCTTTGGAAAAAAATTTTCTTTGTTCATTGAAAAAAAATCCTTTTTCACTACAACAAGTAAACTTTTTATGGTAAGAGGTTTTTGTTATTGCTGTTTTATTTTTACTCTACTAAAAGCAACTATAATTATTCCATAAATGACTCAAGCATCTGGAATGCTTTACTCTGGGCAATCGAACAGAATGCCATAAAAATTGCAATGGCTACAAGCATTCAGAAGTTTATTAGAGGTGGGTTTCCCTTTCCTTATCATTCATTCTTTAGTACTGAGTTACTGCGAAATTGCAATGAAATTATATCACTTTGCATTTGAGGGACGATGGCAGAGAAGAATGAAATCACTGTGAGGAATTTCGTTGGTAAATCAAAGAGCTCTCTGTTAATTAGCTCCTGCCTACAACATAGTATGGAAAAATAATTGTATGTTTATGAAAGAATGATTAGGTAGGGAATGTGTTGAGGTAATAAGAAAAAAGCACAAAGAGAGCAATTTGAGTTAATATCTACCCATCAATTTATGTAACCACATCACAGGAGGGGGTCCCAGTTAAGTAGATTCCTTTCACTAAATAGGAGAT
Organism: Mellivora capensis; assembly: GCA_004024625.1. Classification (NCBI taxonomy): domain Eukaryota; kingdom Metazoa; phylum Chordata; class Mammalia; order Carnivora; family Mustelidae; genus Mellivora; species Mellivora capensis. The sequence goes on along the minus strand of PISX010005408.1, from coordinate 14,858 downwards.
ATGAAAAAAACAAAAGATACTTAGGGTGTAATACAATGTATACCTAAGTTATATGGGGGATAATTTTTATTCTTTTCTGGATATATATATGGCAGGCATAAAAATAGAAACCTTGACTTACACTTAAAAAAATCTTTCCGCTTAAGTGTTGTTCTTTTGACACAAAAATTGAAACAATATTTTAATAAAAATATTGGTTATAAAATGCAATTTTAAGAGAATCTGCACAATATAATTCCAAATCCATTCAATCAATAGTATTTGGCTATATAGATGGGAAGGCATTATCTTACGACTTTCAGTAATTTACTAATAATTTTTGTGTGAGATGTTAGTAGGGGACCAAGTCAGATGCTATTTTTTACATAGATAAGTGATAGATAGATAGATAGATATGGTTATAAATCTAGATATATAAAACTTGTTTAATATATTTAGTTCTTAGTTCTTTGAAAGAATGAAGTACTTTCTCTTTATTGGGAATTATATTGTTCATTTTGCCATACCTGCTACTTTTTTCACTTCCTCTGCATATGTCAAAACATCTCTAAATGTACTATCTACAGAAATGTTCGCAAGGGGTTTGTATTTTCAGTTGGATGCAATTTAGATGGCTCTTAGTTGAGAAGGTTTTTGTTAGAAGTGAGTGTTATGAGATGGAATTTAACACTGCCTGTCTACTAAAATCCCAATTAAAAGTCCTGAGTAATACAGATAACATACTTATACCCCTAAATTGTATTTTATAAGGAAATAATGCCAGGGTCATATCTTGGAATAGCACCTGCAAAGTACTTTTGAAACTATGAATATTTGTCTAAAGAAAGGGGCAGAGGCTTCAGGAACATATTTCACTCATTTGTTTTCATTTTTAATAAAAATAATAAAACTACTGGATAGTCAGTAATGAATTCAATGAAGCTTAAGATGCTCTGAGATCATAGAGTATAAGCAGTCCTGATATCTTAAAAATCAGCAATTAATAATTATAAAATATTATAATTTCTACACCATAGAAAGATGCTTACAGGAAAGAGTGAAAAAAGTATTCATAATGGATCACTCAACCCACTGAATTTTTTAACTGACCTTTAATTAGTGTAATCAACATCTTACAGTTTGATAATGCTATGTTTAGATTTTTTTTTATCACAGTCCTAAAGTCAATGTTCTTAAAAGTCTCTTTTGACTTTCAACCTTAATTGTGACTTTTTCTGGTCACATTTTTACAGTTAGCAGCTTTGAGTATAATATTAATGTTTCTAGGATCCATAAAAGCTTTGGTAACAATGTGTGGACGTTTTGAAATCAAAACAAAGTCACTGATGCAACCTTATGCCACTACACAGTTTTATTTAAAGCAACCACGTGCAACTATACGAACAGTAATTAACAGCTATTGAGAAGTTTTGCTCTTGTCTTGAAATGCTTTGATAATTTTTGGTATTTTATATGTACTGGAAACCGTGGGACACAAATGAGCTGGAAAAGAAGAAACTCACAAAGTCTCCTTCACCTCTTTGAACTCTCTTAAATTCAAAAGTAAATTTAATACACAGAATGTGGGGGACTGAGGACAGACTTATAATAAAAAGCCTGAGTACTTTTATTTATTGGACTTAAGGATCATAACACAACTGCCACTCATCTAAGGAAACCATCTATGGGCTGTTTTGACCATTTGATATGAACGTAAGTTATGAACTAAGTTCCTTGAGGGCAAAACAAACAAAGAAAAAAGATTGTTCCATTTGTGAAAATGGTGCCAAGAATATCACATCATCTCTCTCATATATCACACATGGGTCACACTGCTAAAGGATAAACTGTTACGTGACCTCTTAGGTAATAACCACTATACCATAAAATAAAAGTGTGATATGGGCATTAAAATGTGACAGGAATATAAAACGTTTCAAATATCTGCCTATATGAGATTTAAAGAATTAAATTGATTTCAGTTACCTTATTTCATATTGTAAAGCATCTAGAATGACTGAATTGGAGCAAATAGCCAGATAAAAATTTTTGAACAGTTAGCCAGTAGTTTTCATAATTTCTGTCACAAATTCAAAAAAGAATTACTAGTTTAGATTTTGGATTGCTAACGAACATAAAGAGATGTTTTGCTTATTGGGATGGACAAATGTGGGCACTGATGAAGGAGAGACTAAGATTATAAAAAAGCTTTCGATATATATTTGACAAAGAAACTAAAGTAGAATAGAATTGGACACTTTTGTTCTATCACAATCTATATGAAAATAGCTTATGTGAAAGCTCAAATAAATACCATAAAAAGAATAATAAATTAAAACTTGCTGAACATATTTCTTCATAAGATTCTTGATGGAAAAGGGAGAACAGCAAAGGCAAATGCTATTTTTTAGGCATTTAATTCAGATAAGGAGAGTATGGAGAAGTTTGGAAATTCAAGTATTATTTTCATATTATAGGAGACAACAGGAAAAAAAAATCTTTCCTATCCTATGCAATCTTCCTGGAAGAAATTCCAGCAGCAGCCTGTAAGGTAAATGGAGTGTGGAAAACCAATTCACAAATTGCAGGCTTCGGAAAGAATAACACTGCTTAGAAAATGAAAGTCGATCAAGATTGGAAACATTTCACCTGTTTTCATTTAAATCTTCAATCTTTTTTCCTGCTGGTTTAGGAAACAGAATACAACATAATGGGGCAGCAGGGAGTAAGAATTCTAAATATTTCGAAATGGCCACATTGCCATGTTCGATGCAATTTTCTGTGACTAAAGAAAACTAGGCATTTGGGTAATTTCCCAGTTAAAACATGGTTTAGGAAACTTAAAATAGTTATTGTCGCCCATGTGTTTTATCCCCCTATTGTGTAAGATTTACTTTAATCAATTAAGACAGAAGCTTAAAAAAACTATCACAGAAGTTAAAAATGGAAAATGAACTGAAATATTACTAGACTGGTCCCGTGCTTTCAATTCAATGTGTACCTTTCAGAGAGCTAAGCATTTACCGCAATAATAAGAATGCAAAAAAGAAAAGTTACAGGTTACTTACACTTCTCATCCAATCCATGACAAAATACTTTGTGCTCATAAACACTTTTCCAAGGTGTCCAAGTTAGATATTTCATGTCAATTCCAAATTTCCTTATGAACAGACTGTGATAAGTCAACTAATTCTAACAAGTCAATAGAACTGAAGGAGAGTCACACTGCTTTAAATTTAAGTTCAAAAGAGTTATTAAGTAAAGATATTCAGAGTTTCTAAAAGGAACAATTAGCTCCCTGCTACCAATTTTTTTTTGAGATCATTATACTTAGGAGTGTGATACAAAATTTAAATGCTTAAAAGCTGAGAAATTTTGATATGTCAATTTTTTAGTCACTGAACTACTGGATTTATGCCCTACTGATAATAAAATACCAGTAGAACATAACCTCATGAGACTTCCAAAAAGATTACATTCCCAATCTTTCAACTAGACACGTGACTACCACCAAGGAACACATATACTAGATAAGAACTCCTGTACATTTAATCCTCACATCAATCATATGAGGTATAAGAATTTCCATTTTAAAAATTACCATTATCATCCCCATTTTACAGATAAGAAACGTGATAGTGCAAATACCTGAACCCAGGCCTTCAAATCCAAAAACTTCTGCTCTTTACTTGTATGAAGGCCTACAGGTGATATTTCCTAGGAGTGACGGGCTGAATTATATGATCTATACTCTGTTACCAGACATGGTTACCAAATTGTGACAAAACTAATCTGAATTAGGTTTTAGTCTGAGACTATAGGGAATGGCCTGAGAACCTAGGCAAGTAATAGGATTGAAAATTCCCAAGTTACTTTTGTTTAAATGTTGAAAATATTAAATCCATAATAAGATACACTATGATTTTGAGCAATGAAAACCAGTAGTGATCTACCACTATGGTTTTAACCCTTTCTCTGTCTCTGCATGTCTCTAACTATGACATGCTGCCATCCAAACCAGTGGCCCTCATTAGGGCAGTGATTCTTAAGGTGAAGAAAGAAATATCATTCCTTCCATCAAGGGACCCGCCATAAGGGGTAGAGTGACTGAGAGATTTTTCCCTTCCCTCTAGGAGTTATGCTCCCCCATGCCCAACATTTAAAATCCTTGTTCTATAGCAAAATAATAAATCACATTTACTGTGATTTATCTGGGGAAGACACTATTCCATGGACTCAACCAATCCTCACAATGAATTTAAAAACTATGTTAAGATTCCTATTTTACATGTGAAGAAAGTAAGTCTCAGATAACTGAAGATATTTACATAAGGTTAAATATCTAAAAATGATAGAGTTTTGCTTTGGACCTAGAAAAGTTGATTCCAAAGATTAATCACCACTCAATCACCACATTATAATGCCTCTCCTTAGTTGGCTGGAATAATTATAAGAAAGTCATTAATTCAAATATGGAAACACTCTTCAAAATAATATTACAGTGACTTCACCAAAGTCTCATGGAGGAAAATTATTTTATAAATACAGGAACAATCTAAAATGTATCTTGGTTTATAAAACTGAACTTTGGGCCTTAGGCACTCTCTTTCTCTTTCTCTCTCTTTAGCCAATTTTTTCCATAATTTTAAATCTTGCTCTAAATAACTGTATTAACTAGTCTGAGTTGATCCCAAATGCCAAAGTGCCACTGTTGTATAAATCATTTATGTCTACAGCACCCTTCTGAAAAAGAATTTAAATAACCTGTTAATAAGACATATCACTTATTTGATTATTCTAAAAATTTTTAAGGGCTAAATATCATATAATTGAAAAATATGACTAAATTTAATGACGCAGATGAACCTCATAATTACAATGTTTAGCAAAAGAGGCCAGACACAAAGAATATATATGTATGATTCAATTTACATAAAGTACAAAAACAGGCAAATTGGTGTTAGCATTCAGGACAATGGTTACCCTTGGAATGGGGCACAAGGGTGTTTCTGTCTCTGGCACTATTCTGTTTCTTGATCTGGTTGATGGTTACATAAATGTTTCATTTAGAGAAATTCACTGAGTTTTATACCTTTATTTCGTGTACTTTTACACTATATATGTTAAATTTGAATTAAAAAATTACATCAAAAAGGAATACTTTATCCCAAGTTGTCATTCCACTATTTGTAATTTAGCACTACTTTCTCTCTTCCAAAAGATACAATTAATTTGCTTCATAAAGAAAGTAAACAAGGAGCACCTCGGTGGTTCAGTCAGTTAAACGTCTGCCTTCTGCTCAGGTCATGATCTCAGGGTTATGAGATTTAGCCCTGCATTGGGCTTCATCCTCAACAGGGAGTTTGCTTGAGATTCTCTATCTCCCTCTGCCTCTGCCCCTCCCCTACTTAAGTTCGTGCACATGCATTTTCTCTCAAATAAATAAATAGTCTTAAAGAAAAGGAAATCAATCAATATTTCTACATAGCATAGTAAAGTTACTCTTTTCCTAAATATGTTTTAAAAGTCATATTTATTGAGATATAAATTATAGACACCAAAATTCACCCTTTTAATGTACTGAACCATGATACTTGACAAGCACATACATTTGTGTACCCATCACCACTGTCAAGATATAGAATAATTCCATCAGTGCCCCAAACTCCCTCATGTCCATTGCAACACTGCCACTGGCAACACTGACCAATTTCCTGTTTCTACAGTTTTGCCTTTTTCAGAATGCTATATAAATGGAATCATATGGTATGTATTCTTTCAAGTCTAGTTTCTTTCACTTAGCATAATGCATTTGAGATCCATCCATGTTTTGCATATGTCATTGGTTTCTTTCTTTCTATTGCTGAATAGCATTATAGCTTCAGCTATATGAGATATAGCTTTGGCTATACCACAACGGAAGAACATTTGATAGTTTCTAGGTTTGATGATTTTGCATAAGGTGGTATAAACATTCATGCATAGGTTTTTGTATGAATCTGAGTGACAGATTTTGTTTTTTCTTAATTCCAACTTGTACTTTCACCTGCACAAAGTATTTCTTATAGTGCCTTTAGCCTACGGTAATTCTGATGCCTAGAGAATATACCAACCAGCTCAAAATATTATAAAATCAGAAAATGAATCAAATTAAACAAGAAACAGCTTACAAAAATAGATCAACTTTCACAAATTCCTCTCTTAAAAATATTTCTCTTTGCAGTAATCACAAAATTAATAAGAAATGTTCTATCTAAATTCTAGATTAATAAATCAAAATCCTGTTTAAATTGTATAAAGTTAAAATTCAAAGACACTACTAATTTGGATTCTAAAAGTTTAACAAATAAAGAAAAGGGGGTTAAGGAATGTGGTTTGAAAAGTAGCATTGTATGCTTATTTCATAACTCCCTAATTTAACATATTATAAATTTCACCCAACCGGTTAGTATTTTTTATCCATGATCATTTGGAAAGGATTTGAGTGACAAAATGGAAACATGGTGGATGTTACCTAGCATGTTGTGGTAAAGTGGAATGGCCCGTCCAAGGATAATAAATGCAGTCATGACTAGTGGGACCGCTACACCTGCAGGCAATTACAGAACAGAAAACATCATTCTCCATTCACAGTGGCATGCACACACATGCACCAGTGCTCACACAAGGAGCCTTGGAGGAAGAACATGGGAAGCAAGCACACCAAGTACCTATCCATCAGGCCGATGCAGTCTTCAATACTTGAGCCTATGCACCTGCAGAAGATCCAAATTTAAAAAATACAAAGAAAGAAAAATTAGTCATTTTTTAAAAAAAGAATCACTAAGATAAACCTAATTGTTTCAAATTCTTAATCATAGTTTTTAGACAATTTTGGAACACTCTGAATTTAAAGCCAGTGAGATTATTGCTTGATGGATACAGAGAAGTAAGTTGCCAATACCACCTAACGGAATGTAAAGAAACATGTCCACAGCAAAGGAAATTGTACCCTGTTTCTGTGGATAACTTCCAAGCCCATATAACTCACTTCTAATACCTTTAATTCATTTGAATCATTCATGAGTATATGTCTTGCTGAATAACTTTATATTTCAAAGCTATAATTGGTTTCATGTATACAGTTTCTTCTAAAAGGGCTTAAGCTTAAGTAAAACTAAAATCAATAAAAAAGGAAACATGAGCTATTCAGTATAATATAATAACCTGATGTTAATGCTTATTAAAGATTGATTACGGCAGAAAATGAGTTAACATGTTTTAATGCTATTCTCATGGGTACTTTACATAATCACATTATTCCATTCCTTGGTTGTGACTGTTTTTAAAACATATTTATCTGTAAACATGAATTCATTTAAAAAGCAAATTAACTGGTTTCACCACATTCCAGTTTATCTTGACACTCTCTTTTAAAAGAGCAAATAGAAATAGGTTTTTAAACTGCCATCATATTTAACTGAAACAATAACAAATAAATAAATATTCTCCAAGGAAATGAATACACTAAGAACCCGGTCAGTAAAGAATTTACTGAGATCAACGTTTAAGTGGAATCATAAAAGTACACAAAATCCTAATGTACAGTCCCTAGAATTGCATTTTGAAGTATTATGGAAATATTGCTTCTCCCATCTTCCAATGGACTTAAATAGGATTTCTTCCTTTCTCTCTCATCAAATATATGTAGCTCCAGTGCATTATCAAGATTCCCTCTATAACTATGATTTATGGAACTGTCTCATTCTTATGACCACAATTTTTTTCCCAAACTCTAATTCTAAAACTGAAAAAGAAGCTGAAGTTAAAATCACCATATAATGAAGTAATAAGGTGCTTGTGTATAAGGCCAGACTGCCCATTATATCTTTAGATAACTTTTAACATTGGTGAACTAATATAACTATGTATAATAATAATTAAGTCACTGTTTCCTTGTTTCACCAATATCTGCTATAACATTAGTACTAGGTAGAAAGATGTTTTCTTTTTGAGGATTGGTTTTGAACCCACCAGAAAAAAAATTCAATATACAGAAATATAGAGAACACATCATGAAAAAAGTATTTTAAAAAAGCAAATGAGAAATAAAAATAAAAATTTATAGCACATAGCAATGAATTAATATTATAATCCATAACCAAAACCATTTTTAAAATGGAACAAGTAATACTAAAAATGTTTCCAAATTGTCTTATATTGTGTTCTTTTTATTTTATTCAGAAGAAATTATTTTTTCTAGGTCCCAATTATATCTTCTTCAAAATGCTTTTATATACAGTATTGCCATTTTGTAAAATTAATAGTCTACTTCTTATTTCCAAGTAGATATACAATGAAAAGCTATTATTAGTTTACAATCGTGTGTTTATAATAACCTTTGAAAGATAAAATATTTGAAAGTGAAATTCAACTTGAGGGCAAAGCGTGAATAATGAAAGATCTTTATTCATCCATTTAAAAAAACGAACTGTTTGCACGCCTACTAAGTGTTGCTACTCTTCTAGGAGCTGGTGGGGGGGGGAGATGAATTAGACACTTTTCCTGCTCTTAATGAGCTCACAATTTAATGAAGGAGACAGATGCATAACCAGATGTATATTGTATAATGTGATAAATATAATAAGACACATGTAAGAGTGGCTTAAGGAAGCATAGCAGAGGGATGCTTGGCTTCAGAAATTCATGGTAATCCTCATGGAGAAGACAGGATGCTGAAGTTCAGGGTGCTGAGAAACAGAGTTGGAGTAGCAGTGATTTCTAAGGGGTAAGGATAGCAGGAATAAAAGCATAGATCTGAGGCAATGTAGAGTGCACATAATTTGGAATAGTCAGGGAGCAAAACATGAGGCAACAGGGAGAGGTAAAAGAAGCGAGATCATTAGACAGGAGTCAGAATTTGAAGGCTATTTGCTTAGGGGCAAACTTAATGGAGAACCACTGCAGGGTTTTAAAGAAGTAATGGATTTACTGCACTTGTGTTTTACATGGACCTCTGCCCTGTGAAGGCTAGTCAGGTGGGATCCGGGTAGATTCCTCTGGCACAGAGACTGTTTTAGTCTATGTAAGATGAATAAGGATTAAACTTGGGAAATGGCAACTAGGACAGAGGCAGGGAGGCAGACTCAAGAAATAACCTTGAATAGTATAGAGGGAAAAAGAGAAGCTGATGGCTGATCTGATGACAGAAGAGGAAGAGTCAGAGGAATTAAACATGACTCAAATGTCCATCTATGAGAATAGTAATACCATCAGTGAGAGAATGCAAGAGGAGGAACAACTTCCTTTGTGTGTGTGTGTGTGTACGTGCGCACGCGCGTGTGTTGGAGGAGGAGGGGTTGATAATTTCAGTTTTATGTATCTAGTGTGGTTGTCCTGCCTTTGGGTAAGAAATGTTCCTTGCCAACTGGAAAGAGGGGTCTGTGGTGGTGGGGCAATGATCAGTGATGATCAAGATAGCTGAAGAAAGATCTATAAAGTAAGAAAAGAGGAGCCTGAGACTGAAATCCAAGGAACTCCAATAACCAATATAAATGACCTAAGATAACCTCCTATGCCAGAAGCATGAGAAAATATAATTGAGTATGAAATCAGATAATTGCAGCATTGTGGGAGGCAAATCATGAGAAACTTCAGGAAATGGGGTAATGGTCAATGTCAAATGCAAAGAGAGGTCTCATCAAACAAGAACGACCGAGAGCATTTTAGTTGTCATTGTTGAGGTCACCAGAATTTCGGCTCCTGTGAGTAGAGAAACAAATTGGACATAAGAGAATAGAGGCAAGGGAAAAGGGAGGTGAGTACTGAGGGGGGCAGGATGTAGGGTCAGGAAAGTTCATTGAGTGGATTGTGTAGGATATTTGAGATTTAAACATATTTACAAGCTGAAGATGAAAGAAAAAATGGAAAACAAAGAATAAGGGTAAGGCTGAAGCGTAATTCTATTACCAAAGAATAAGGGTAAGTCCCCATCTTTTCTAAATACAAGTATCTATTTAAAGATGTGTACTCTATTTCAACTATTTTGACCTTATTTAGAGCTTTATTAACTATCACTTGCAATTTATATTGGTTCAGCAAGATCACAGAATAATGGAAACATTAAACTTTTCAAGAATCAAAATCCCAAATATGAGATCAAAAAAGGATAAGGTGGGGCACCTGGGTGGCTCAGTGGGTTAAGCCTCTGCCTTCGGCTCAGGTCATGATCTCAGGGTCCTGGGATCGAGCCCCGCATCGGGCTCTCTGCTCAGCGGGGAGCCTGCTTCCCTCCCTCTCCCTGCCTGCCTCTCTGCCTACTTGTGATCTCTCTCTCTCTGTCAAATAAATAAATAAAATCTTAAAAAAAAAAGGATAAGGAATAATGCAACACTCTACAAAATTAGTGGTACAAAGTAAAAACTTTACAGGAAAATCAGAAACCGTAACATGTCAATAAAAATATCTGGAATTCTGAACACCAAAATGTGTTGAACATTTGCCATTACTTACTGACTTATAAGTGCTTTGATGTACTCATATATCTAACATAGTTGAGATATTTATGCAAAATCTTATTGTTTTGGAATTTTGAACTGGAGGAATATTTTAAAATTTCAATTAAAAGAGTATAGACAAAAATTTCACTCTTTCCTTCTATCAGTGAAAAATTTTTCAGTATATAAATTAAAAAATATAAAAAGGGTTGATAAGAAAGAATAAGGCATATAAGGAATTTAATAATATGAAACCATGATTCTAATATTAACAAACATATTCAATGCAAATTTTCAAAGATACCTAATGAAAAATAAATTTCCCAGTCCAAAACCAAAGTTAAATTGGTATTTATCATGGACTCAATGACGTTAGTGTAGAAAATGTAGTAATTGCCACTATAGCAATTTAATTACCTACTAAATTTAGTTCACAAGTCTTTTTAAAAAATTTCTATCTTGCTAATTTCAAATATGAAGATCATTCTTAAGTTTTAAATGCTTGGTCATCATTTTAAAATATGGGGAAGTGTCTCCAATGGAAAAGATAAGAATTGTAAGATAGAAAACTCACTGAACTCACTAGTGGTCATTATTAGCTATCACTATATCTCATGCACAAGAGGTGTTCAATATAACCAAGCTGAAGAATGAAATCAGAAAAGGCTGCCAAAATAAAAGTCCTCTAGTTAAGGAAGGGAAGAGACATTGTTAGCTGACTCCCCACCCCCTGACCACCACCTCTTTAGGGATATTAATGAGACTCTCCTGATAGGTACAAAATGGATAACCTATTTTAAAAGTAACTAAAGCACTTATTAAAGCCAATATATTTAATGTACTTTCAGAGTAATAAAAGTGCTTTTAAGGTATTACACAGATAATTTTATTTTCAGAAAATCATTGAACAGTATTCAAAGTAAGAACTTTCTTTCTTAAAAAAAATGTGACTTGAGAGACTATTTCCATTAACATCGTTCCTGAATTATCCAGCTGACATAATATCGACATATAAAAGAAAATCTGTTTTCCAAAGTTGGCATGGTGAGCTCACACTCATCCATAGGTCAGTTAGTACATATGTTTAGGATTAAAAATAGTCATTTGTTACATCATCTTTATTGTCCCTTTGATCTTTCTAGGGAAAGATCTTATCTCTACATGCAATCTTATCTCTTCATGCAATTTGAAGAGAAGGGACTATTTTCACAGAGCACCTCATTGCTTCACTCAAGAATCTCAAGGTACAGTGGTGGACTGCAGTAGTGTAGAGTGGGATTCAGGAATTTAGGATTTCTGGGGTTGGGACCACAAAACTTTCATGAAGTGAGTGAACTTGGACAATATGGAGGATATTAGGAAAAGGATGGCAGGAGGCTAAATGAAAACAAATACAAGAATCTTCAGGGCTAAATCAGTCATCCCAGAATCCATTTACCTTGGAAGATACCAGGGAATACAACATTCAAACTCTGTTTCAGCATCATTATGCAACAGTTGATTCAAAGACATTTTGGAGTTCCTAAATGATCTGGTGGGATTTGTTCCCTTTATACCATCATCCTCCCTTTTTAGCTGGCATTTGGTTTTTGTTGCTGTGGTAAATTGATCTCTTCATTGTCCCGACTTCTACATTCCCTCACTATATATGTGTTCTTTTATTACATAATCATGATTTAAAAGGGCTGAGAGGAAGACACACCAGCCATACACCCAGACTATAGCTCTGTGATCTCACTTTCATTTCCCTAATGGCTTCCTTGTAATTAGATTTGCAAAAATAGCAAAAGGTCTCATTTTGAAAGGCAACAGCTGTTGACATCAACATTATATTGAATAATTTACTGGTTTAATTTTAGCTGCAAAACAATAAAACCCTCCTGTGGATGATTATTTTAACAGGCAAAGTTTTCTCTTTCTGTTGCTGACTCTTCTGCTCCAGGGATGCCAGTTGTTTCTTCATGAAATACTCTTAACCCAAGTGTACCAAAAACTCGCAAGGGGAGAAGTTTATTCCTTCTCGTTTCCTTGAAGCAAAGTGTCTATGTGACTATTTCAGTATCCTCAGTCTACGCGCTTATGTGTGAACCAATGAGCTGGTATTAGCTCTTCCAAGCTGCATTTGAATTTGAATGACAGAATATTACTTTAACTTTTGAGGACCTGCCACTTCACAGAGTGACTTAAGCTGATTTCTTGACCTGTAGGAAATTGTAGCAGCATCTGCAAATTGATGTCCTCTTGGCAGAAAATGATGTTGCTTGCTTAACTTCTTCAATATCCCCTAGCAGCTAGCTCTTAATCTGGCAGAAAATCTCTTTATGGAATCTCATACTTTGCTGCCAGATATAAAGTACGCGAGATGATACTCAACAACCAGTGTCTTTATCAGTACGTGAGTGTGTGCACTTGTGTGTGGGCACTTATAAGGGAGAAGAGGATTTATGGACAGAAGGAGAAGAGAATATGTTAAATTGTTCTCGACTCTGAAATTAGTCACATTCTAGAGGAAAGAAAAAGAAAAGGCCTTACTAAAATAGATTTGCTGTCTTTTAAAAAATTAGGTGTTGGAATATGTTAGATGAGTCACATTTATTCTTTCAGTTCAGTGCTTTTCTTCTTTCTGTAATATGGCTTTGTTTTTCAACTGCTATCAGTATCAAAGGTAACCTAATTATTATTCATTCTATAATGCATCCTTTTGAAACAATAGAAAACTATGTACCCATCTTTGAGTTGTCCTATAATGGTCAAAGAAATTCTAAGTTATAGGTTAAGCTGCCATAAAATTACTTTCCCAAAATTATTTGTGATTTTATTGATACACATATCACTAAGTTCTCCCCACGCACATACACCTTTTTTATCCTGTTATCATTATTTTGCATATATTTTGTTGAAGGAGTAATTCAAGGCAGTATTTAGCAAAGAGAGCTATCCTCACTTTCAGTTGGTTGTAAGAACAAAGAAACATAAACAGGAAGTTTCTGCTAAAGATATACGAAGCACAAATCTCAAAAGTCTGATGACTATCTTGTCTTTTCTAAGATATCTTCAAAATCAAGTAAAATTTGGAAGAATGTCCACATTCCATACAAAGTATACTTGCCATCAGCTGCATAAAGGTGTCAACAAAATACATTTAGGTAAGTGTTTAACAGAAATATCTGAAAGGGTATACATTTGATGGCATAAATGATTTTCTTAGAAAGTATTCCTCTTTAAATCATATTTACATATTATCATAAAACATATTAACTACAAAACATATTAACATATAGATGAATAGAGTTTTATAAGGAAACAGTATACATTTAGTAGACTGTGTCAAGGGTAAAGATACTGTGTGATGGAATCCTTGGCCAGCAAGTGCTTACCCTTGGGTGCAGTTTGGATGACATGGGTGACACTCCCGATCCTGATCAGCATACTTGAAAATGAAACTGTTTGTCCCCTGTAAGCCATCTGGACATTTTTCCACACAGTTCGGGCCATCCTTAAAATGGGAGCACTTTGTGCAGTTGTCAGGTCCCTGAAGTGTGAAAAACAAAACAATGGAGAAAGAAAAATGGATCCTGTTTCCTCTGGTATTCATGTGGTTTAGTGCCTGAGACTTCAGTGAGTGGCCAATCTTCCCCTACAGAACTGGAGAGCGTTTTCGAAACTACAAATGGGGATGTCACTATTGCAGCATTTCAAAGTAAAAGTGAGATGTAAACTTTCCTTTGGTTTTCTATGATTATTTGAACAATGAATTTTAAAATATACTGTGGTTGAATTATTAGTAATTAGTTCGGGCAAATAAATTTCATCTCAAATCAGCATGTGATAATGCTAAAAGTCACATGTCTGTTTATAGGGATTTTAGTAAATCACAGTTCAATACTGAGAGCACAATAAAGACAAATTCTGATGAACAAATATCAAAAGCCCACAATAATGAAATAGGTGCATGCTAAGAAAATTATTTGGAGAAACTTATCCAATAAAAGGTGATAAAAATATGAGCATAATAAAGTTAAATAGAACTAACTCACTTTGTATACTTATGTTTATAATTACAATTATTTTCTAATATGCAGAATGCTAATAAGCAATAATAATATACAAATGTGTTTAAATGTCATTTAAAAAGTAAAATTTAAAACTCATATTAAACATAAAAGAATTTTATGGGGCGCCTGGATGGCTCAGTGGGTTAAAGCCTCTGCCTTCAACTCGGGTCATGATCCCAGGGTCCTAGGATTGAGCCCCACATCAGGCTCTCTGCATAGCAGGAAACCTGCTTCTTCCTCTCTCTCTCTGCCTGCTTCTCTGCCTACTTATGATCTCTGTCTGTCAAATAAATAAATAAAATCTTTTTAAAAAAATAAAAAGAAATAAACATTAAAGAATTAAAAAAAC